>JAIFZK010000007.1:5190000-5230000 GCA_027481765.1 Tenualosa thibaudeaui | reverse complement strand
AATTAGAATGACAGCATGACGGAGGAAGAGAAGAAAACACATGATAAAAAAAGAGAAACATGGCAAAAGACTGGGAGAGAGATGAAAAAGAGAGGTCATAGGGCAAAAGAAGCAGGAGGAGAGAAAGAGCATTAGATAGAGAGAAAGAGAAATAAAGTGTGGAGTGAGACAGAGAGAGAGATGAAGGATGTTTTTTTATTTCTTAATGAAGTATAACAGTGTGGTCCCAGCTCAAGGCTTTGTGTTTATATGTGGGCAGCACTGGTGTTCGCTGACGAGGCTGACTTCATGCAGGAACCCTAATTCATTTTAATGCACCTCTTAATTTATTCTGACGCAGAAAATGTGGTTCAGTTAATGGCGAAAGGAAAACATATGAACACACACACACACATATGTGCATGTACACACACACACACACACACACACACACACACACGTGCACATATGTGCACGCACACACACACAAAATAATTAAACAAATAAACCGTAAAATAATTCTGCATAGTTAAAATGGCAGGGCTGACCGTTTCAGATATTTTGCCGAGTTCCATACTACAGCTCAGTGTGTAGCAGCTCTCCTGTAGCAGGAATACCTTTTTATTTGTTTTGAAAAGGAACATGCAGGGTTTCTTTTGCCAAGCTGCATGGAGTCACACCACAGAAATACTCCTGAAAGGAGGAGATTCAGCCTGGGCAAGCAGACCCTCTCCCTGACCCGCTTTAAGGCTGGCACTGAAATGGGCACAGGTGGGGGCGAGTGTGTGTGTGTGCATGTGTTTGTGTGCAGGGAGTGCAGGCAGCTGTTCTTTTCCCAAACAGTCCAAGTTCTCTCTCTCTCTCTTTCTCTCTCTCTGCCTCTCTCTCTCTTTCTGCCTGAAACAAAGTTGCTGTTTTTAGCCTGCATTTTTTTTACTTTGATTGTTTCCCAGCATCAAACTGGAGCACAAGGCCGTTAATGCAGACTAATGTTGTTTCTCTTCCTTGCTGCTCTTACATTCAGTATTTGTCATTACTGTTAAAACCTGTGCATATACCAAGACTCTTACTAGATGCACCACCTTGCGGTACATAATGTGACCACCACAGATTGCAGCATGTGCCAACCTAATATAATCAATCTCCATCCCTATTCTTGACATATCTTTTGAACCACAACCCACGCCCCTTGAGCCTAGTGGATCTTCACACAGACTTAATAGGAAATAGGCTGTCCCCAAAGACCAAAATAGCTTAGACACTGTGAGCCCAGTGAGGCTACATGCCTGCTGAGTTTCAAGTGACCTAGTGTTTCAGTCCAAAGAATCCTTAATGGAAAATTTTGTACAATGAAATCCCTCCAAAACTCACACACGGGTGATTGAGGGCTCATTGGATGCAGCCCCTTGAGGCCCATGTAACACCAAATTTTAATCTGCCAAGGCAATGTGGTTCTTGAGTTAATCCACAAATACATGGCCTCGTCCAGTAACAAAAGCTTGTATATTAAAAAAAAAAAAAAAAAAAAAAAAAATATATATATATATATATATATATATATATATATATATATATATATATACATATAGACTCAACACACTTGATTTAGTCAAGGATTAGGTCCAGACTAGGCCTGGATTTGGCCTGTGTTTTTTCTCAGACCACCTGGACCTCAAAAGTCAGAGGTCACTTGATAGTCAGGTGCCCGTCACAGTGCTCTATTGTACTGTACCAGTACCACTGTGACAGTACTGTGTGTAAAGATGACTGGAAAGAAAGTGCCAATTGCTAGTAAATATTGGCCATTAGCTAACAGATTCACAGTCTATTCATAAACATTCGTACATTTTGGAATTGTCAACAACAAGGTCACGACATCATCACATGACCCTCCTTCTGAGAAAGTGAGTAACAGAAAGTATATATACATAAAGGACTATACAGAAAGTGAATAATAAAAACACAGAAGAGGTTCAAATAATATGTATTTCTGAACCTGCATATAGGAAATTTTAGACTAAACATATGAGCTCCACATCAGGGAATGAAATGACGGTATGATGGTATTAGGGTATAAGGGCCTTATTTCTCTCATTGGCACTCTGCCATGTGTTGTATGGGTAGACTTCCTGTTTCTCAGTCACAGAGGTGTGCACACTGACACACATCTCCTGGTTTTGTGTTGGTGTCGTGGCAGTCCTGGGTGTGGGAGAAGTAGTCTGCGGGTGTTGCACTATGTTGACTGTGTGCCTGTGTGTGTGTGTGTGTGTGTGTGTGTGTGTTTGGGGGGGGTGGGAGGTCTGTGTGTCCTGATGTCCTTGTGTTCTGTTGAGGCTGCTGAAGTGTGTCCGGTGAGGAGACCTGCGTTTTTCAAAGAGGAAGACCTTAGGTTCAGCCTAACACAGAAACACACACACACACACACACACACATTTATTCTAATTGCTGCTACTTCCTGTCAACTTGAGCCCACTATACCTTGCACTGTGTTGTACTACCACACTGTTTACTGTGTGTGTGTGTGTGTGTGTGTGTGTGTGTGTGTGTGTGTGTGTGTGTGTCAGGAACTCCTCGCTGACGTGGAGGATCCGTTGGGATCCAGGACCGGAATGCATCATATACCAAACAGAACTCAGGAATGTCTCTGTGCAGAGTTCACACCAGGCAAACATGCACACACACACACACACACACACACACACACACACACACACACAAGGGGAAAGGTCAGGTATGCAGTGAAAAAATAGGTGTCATGCTTAGGATGCGTCACTGTGTGTTTGATGTGCCTGTCTCCACTTACAGTTACTTGAGGGATGTGTGTTATTTAATGTAAGCCTGCAGTTGTACTAAAACTTCAGTATTTATATGTGTGTCAATGTGTGTATGAGTGTGTATGTTATTGATAAGCACTATCTATGTATGTAGGGTATGTGTGTGTGTGTGTGTGTGTGTGCATGTGTGTGTGTGTTAGGGGTGTGCTAAAATATTGATAAGTCGACATCTCGTATTATTTACTATTGCGATTGATTCTCGATGCACTCTCGACAAGTATTGATCTTTCATGTTAGTATTATGGCTTCATTCATCATCCCTTGGTGAGATGCTTCTTTGGAGGTAGATAGGGTGCGTGCGCTTTGCGTGATTGGCTGTAGAGCTGTGGAAGAAGTACACGCAGATGGCGGAGTGAAGTTAATAGACGCGCCAGCAACATTTAAATCCAAAGTATGAGCTCACGGATTTTACAGCAGTGCTGATGGAACAAAGCTAGATAAGAACTATGCAATATGCGAGAACTGTTTTTCAAAAGTTCGGTACACGGGAAACGCGAACAATATGCAAAGCCACATGTCGCGGCATCACCCGGAGCTGTGTGAGAAGGCAGTTGTGGTTGTTGACCCGAAGTTGACACAGCCCGACATAAGGACATATTTCCAAGCAAAGCTTCCGTCTACTGCAAGGGCAAAGGCAATTACAAATGGTATTGCAGTTTACATGTGTAAAGGACTCCGTCTGTACAGCGGGGTGGAAAACAAGGGCTACCGTTTTTTGATGAAAATCTTAGAGCCACGATTTGATATTCCATGTCGGAAATACTTCGCTGAAAAAACAATTCCTGCCCTTAACGCCCTAACCAGAGCTGAGGTTGAGTCTGCACTCCAATCGTCAGAAAGAGTGGGCATAACATGTAACGGATGGACATCAGCCATATTGAACCCAATGGCATCACTGTTTGTCAAAGACTGTAGCTTTGCATTCCGTATCTTTGACTGTTATTTTTGTGTTTTATCTATAAAATAAATGGGGATGAATTTTCCTTAAAACATGTAATATTCTTTCTTAAAAGATGACAGCTATTTCGCGAGTTATTGTAGTCAATGTATCAATTGTTATTGTAGTCAATATATCGATTGTCGCAGTATCGCCATATCGCGTATATCCATGTATGCATATCGTATTGTATTGTGAGGTACCCACTGATTCCCAGCCCTAGTGTGTGTGTGTGTGAACATGGGTGTGCTAATAACAATTGTCTCTGTGTGTGTATCTTATTGTTAAGCACAACCTTTGTGTGTCTGAGCACACATGTGTGTGTATTTAAGCACATGTGTGGGCAGCAGGCTTATAGTTATGCAAGGTCCCTGTAATTATCTGCGTCCCATCATTGTCTGAGCCCTGTGTGTGTGTGTGTGTGTGTGTGTGTATGTGTGTTTAACCCAAGGCCTCTATGACATGGAAGCACACTCTTAGTACCACTCTGATTATGGGCCACCAAGAGTTTAGGCAAATATTTGAGTGGCTTCTTCTGTTCTGCTGCGTGTGTGTGTGTGTGTGTGTGTGTGTAGGTGTGTGTGAGTATGTGTATGTGTGTGTATGAGTTTGTGTGTGTCTGTGTGTGTGCGTGTGTGTGTGTGTGTGAGTGTGTGTGTGTGAGTGTGTGTGGCTGTGCGTGTGTGTAGGTGTGTGTTTGTGTGTGTGAGTGTGTATTCGTTTCCCTTCTCTTTGTCTCCTTTCCTTCTCCTTCACTCTGTCTAGCCCAGATCTCTCTCCCTCTCTCTCTCTCACCATAATCCCTTGTTCTCTATATTCCCTTCTATTTCTGTCCTCTTTCTCATCTCTGATGTATAGATGGTGTCTATAAATGGCACACCCGTTCCCACTGTAGTCTGTCTCTGCTCCCCGTCTTGCTGCGGTGACCAAATTACAATCAGGACACCAAAAGGGGATGTGACCAACATTTTGTCCTCACAGTTTTGTCACACACTTACAAACACACACACACAAATACACACCCTCTCTGCTGATAGACTTCCATCGTCATGCAGAGTCATTTCATAATAGTTTTCAAGTCAATTCTGCCTCAACCTGCAAAGCCCCTTCTGCTCCACTTACAGGGGCTCACTTGCCACCCACCAGTCAGCAGTCACTGATCACTGGTCTGCTGCTGCCGGCCACTGTCACTGGTCACTGTCATTGGCCACTGTCACTGGTCACTGTCATTGGCCACTGTCACTGGTCACTGTCATTGGCCACTGTCATTGGCCACTGTCACTGGTCACTGTCATTGGCCACTGTCACTGGTCACTGTCATTGGCCACTGTCACTGGTCACTGTCACTGGTCACTGTCATTGGCCACTCTCACTTGTCACTCTCACTGGTCAGTGTCTCTGTCACTGGCCTCTGGTCATGTCCCTGCAACAGAGCAGCAGTAGCCTACTTGTGCTCACTCTGCCAGTGCTTGCATCATCAACTCTGGGTCAGTTAAGTTTAGCTTGCTCTTGTTTTTTCTTTTTTTAATAACATTTCTTGTGAGACTTTGTGATGAAGTGCTGTGTCTGTCCTCGGTGGTGGCGCTGTGTGTGTGTGTGTGTGTGTATGTGTGTGTAAAGGGAGTAAACAGCGGGGGGAGGAGCGGGGTGGACCCGTCCCTCCGTCTCAAACGGTAATTAAGGGCTTTGATCACTCTCATTCGATTACGCCACGAGCGCCATACCGATTCCCCTCCCTGACACTCCCGTCTGGGGGGAAGTGACTCCATCACGCCAGCATCTCCCCCCTTCCCCTTCCCCAACCTTTGGTCGCCAAAGATGGTAAACAGGCGGAGTAAGACACTTCATAGTAGTTCATGTCTATGGGAGGAAAGGGGGATTAGTTCCGATGGCTGTAGTAGATAGTACTGCGCATTAAAATAACTTGGCACACACCTGAATTAAAGTTGATTTTCTCTGGAGTGGAGAGTCACACTATCACAACATTTTCCTTAAATGGTCAGGAGGGTTTGGAGATCATGCTGCCATGAAATTTACATCCATTGCTTAAAACAATTTGGCTTTTAAATATTCTGTGAAATTATGGGGTTTTGCCATAGACCTCAATGTTAGTACCTCTGCACTGCATAATTAGTAACCCCCCCTCCACTCCTTGTGATTGTGGTTACAGGAAGTGGCTCATAATGTAGTATCTTGCTCCGCCTATATACTATCTTTGCTAATGCCCCCTCACCCTCTTCTAAAAGCTCTTAACCCTCCACCCCCATACACACACACACACACACACACACACATACAACCCCTCCCACCCCCCCAGAATGTTTACATACATGTTGCTCAAACTGGTGCTGAATGCCACAGATCTGAGACAAATGGTGTGAGGACATCACAAATAATAATCAAAAGTAATTGTAAGTAATTGCTCTCTTGACTAAGAGTGGCTACGCCTGCTCAAGTGCTGCGCTGACTGTGACATCACCCCCTTTTGGTAAAAAGATGTTACCAAAAGTGATGTGAAAAAATGCTGTTCCTCGAGTAAAGAGAGAAAGAAAGAAAGAAAGAAAAAAATAGGAAAACTCGTTACTTCCACAATCTGGGACTCATTTGACAGCCTGAAGTTAGTAAGTCTGCCACGGTTACAAATAGCAAGTCAAGAGGAATTTAGCGAGCAATAAAGGCCTTTTTTTCATCTTTGCCTCTTGAGTTAAAATAATGTTGTTCTGGATACAATCATCCAATTAGAGCCAAAGGCCTAGCGCTGCAAGGGCCTCTAGGATCACATTTCAAAGCGCAGCGGCTGCCCGTCCCCATGCCGATGCTCCAGATAGCCAATGGCGTGGCAGCGTGCTCCTGCGTGAGCCCGGGCCGGAGAGAGGGAGTGCGAGTGTGTGTGTGCGCTCAGGATCGCGTGCGACCCAACCCTCTCACCACCATGCCGGGGCAGTATGGAAGCCATTGTACACGCTGGACGTGTTATCAGCAGGGTCCATCTTAAACATCCCCGCTTCACGGCTTATTCCTCATTCCTCTTGATCTGACTGCTCTCTCTCTCTCTCTCACACACACACACACACACTCACATAGACAGATATGGACACACACTCACATGCATATACAGTACTAGCCCTTTTCAGTCTCGTGATGGAGTTAGACAGATCCACAGTGGCGTGAGAGAGGGAGAGAGAGACAGACAGAGGGAGAGAGAGAGGGAGAGAGAGATCAAAGTGACGCTATAAGTATGACTAAGAGCAGGGAACAAGGCTCACTTTCATACCCACATTAAAAACAACAAAACAAAGCTAAACCAAAATAAATGTCTCATTTTAAGGTCTTCTAGTTTGTCATGTCACTCCAATGAGCTAGTCCATCGCCTGTGACAGAGGCAGAGAGAACAACAGCATGGAAAGAGGAGAGGAGGAAAAGAAAAATAGAGTGAGAAAGTGTCAGGGATTTAAGTTCTCAGACTGTCTAGGCCGGGTTGTTTAAGATTTGAAAATAGATAATTATACATAACAGCCTTGAACACTACTTTACTTCAAAAAGCTAGTTGGACTTCCAACGCTGAACTCCTCTTCACCAGATGTAGATGCACGTCTGATGACACCAAGCAAAGACATATCCTCCCCTATCAATGTGTGTAATTAACCCTTATGTACCATGTTCAGTCATTTAATAACTGTTAATAACAAGTGTAATTACAATGTCGTATCTTTTCGGCTCTCATAATGTCATTCATCATGACATTGTAGCTAATATTACATGTACATTTTACAATCAACTTTGAACATTACTGAAGCTCTTTTGACAATCACAGGAACCAATTTCACCTCTGCGGTAAAATTAAGCATCATAACATGTCGTAACATGTTGTAACATGTCGTAACATGTTTAATAACAACCACATAATGACATCGATTCAAGGCTATTGAAATGAAATTTCTCCTTCTCATCACACGCTCTTAAACACACACACGCAAACATACACACACATACATGCACGCACGCATGCTTGCATGCAAGCAACACTCACACAAACACACACACAAAACCAGTCTACAACTGCAAGCAGAAAAAAAAATGTGAGCCAGAATCTGATTTGAGAAGTTAGCGCAGCAACACGCCCCATCCTCCTCAGCTGACAGAAACCTCTACACTTCTCTCTAACTCTCATTGAACAATCCTTCCTCTGTTTGCCAATTCTGCTGCTGCTGTTGCTGAATGAGCACAAGTGGCCGTGTTTGTCCTGGGCCAGATATACACACCCCAGTATAGCCAGGCAGGCTTTTTATTATCCACTCGGGCTTGGGCTATTTTGAAAATGAGGTAAGCCCAATCAGCAACAAAGATCTCTTTAGACGTCTGTCATTTGAACACTCCTGAACTGGAAGGGGAGGAGGAGATCGCTGGTATTGGTTAAACACACAGAAGCAGTTGGTACATGTGTGTGTGTGTGTGTGTGTGTGTGTGTGTGTGTTTCCCTGTATGTATGTGCAAATGTATGTATGTATATGTGCCTTTGTATGTGTGTGTGGGTGTGTGTATATACATGTGTGTATCGTGTGTTTGTGTGGGTGTGTGTATATACATATGTGTATCGTGTGTGTGTGGGTGTGTGTGTTTGTGTGGGTGTGTGTATATACATATGTATCGTGTGTGTGTGTGTGTACGTGTGTGTGCTGTGAGTGAGTGTGTGTGTGTGTGTGTGTGTGTGTGTGTGTGTGTGTTTGTGTGTGTGTTTGACCCATAGCATGACCGGCCCCTGTGTGACCCAGCACTATGTGGTTGAATGAGGCCTGAGTTATGGACACAGAAGGTCTGAGTTGAATGGTGCTGGGAACAGATCAGGGGTCAGAGGGATCTGCTTGGCCTGGTTGCAGTCCAGATCCTGTGCAGAATTTATCAGTGGAGAATGAATGGTAACACTTCCTATGAATCCAGTATTCATAAAGCATTACAAATGCATTCAAAGAGAATTATAATGCTTTTATAAACCCTAATAACTAATGACATTAGTATTTACAATTGTTTACACATTCTCATGACTATATTCACAAGGCATTGTAATGTTATCATAAGCTTCACACAAAACATTACAAGTTATAGTATTATATAGGATAATGTATAGACTATGGAGCCACAGTGGCAGCCACAGTGGCAGGAGCTGCATATGGCACCCATATCATTAGTATACCATATACTGTATAAACCTAACAACACTTTTTTCTGTCTGCTGACATCCTCCTGACATGCGGCAGCATGCTAACAGTGACAACACTGTATCACCACCAGTGGTGGTCTATTGTTTGTGGTTAGGATTGTGCAGTTACTCTAGGTCATGTGTGTTAGGAAGTGGCTGTCCTGTACTGTCAGTGTGAGGGCTTGGGTTTGGTATGGGGGTGACATCAGTGGAAATGGCCGAATAGATAATTGTGTGCGCGTCATGTTTCATCTCGGATGTCCACAGTTGTAGTCTCTCATTAGAAACAGCATTCTCCGAGAGTGAGCTCAAGCCTGCTCAGCCCAGCTCTCTCTCTCTCTCACTCGACAGGGCTACAGTCTATGAGTGCAGGCAGGCAGTACTGCCGCAAGCTGCCGCGTATTTTTAGTGTGTTGAGCAGGTGCTATAAATCTCTCCTTTCCTCTAACCCTCCCTCTTCACCCTCCTCTCTGTCTCTCTTTCTCCCTCTCCTCCCTCCTCTCTTTTTTTCTCTCTCTCCCTCTCTCCCTCTGACTTCCCATCTCACATTCCTCCCCCCGATTTTCTCTCTCTCTCTCTCTCCCTCTCCCTCCCTCTGCTATGAGGCTATAAGTATGGGAGTTGGGACAGATGTCTGCCATACTGTCCTGTCACTTCAAAGATTCAGGCCCACTGACTGACGTCTTTATTTTAGAAGCACAGAAGCACACATGTCCGTCTGCTCTTTGACCCCACTCTCCTCACACACACACACACACACACACACACACACACACACACACACACACACACACACATACATGCACATGCACAAACCCATGCACAAACACACACACACAGAGAAGACACACACTCATATCTATGGAATGCTTGGTAAAACAGTCCTGTAATATCAGCAGCACTTTACCAGAAGACTATGAATAATCCGTTATGATTATAATAATCAGTATTCTGAAACACCATAGAGGACTACCTCAGATATGTGAGGACAGGAGGCATGGCTGTGTCTGTGGGAAAAAAGGCAACAATGTTGACTCTATTCAGAGCGCACACCTATAATCATGTGGGCTGCTTTAACAATGCATCATTTTCCTGTCTCCCCCCTGTGTTCTCCCAGACGTACGTGGGATCCTCAACAGCAATTTAAATAAAAAAAAACAAAACAAAAGTATGTGATAATAAACAGCTGTACAATTCAGGCATGTCATCTCAATGTTGCCATCTCAACATTAAAAAATCAAAGCCTGGACATTCTAGTTCATTCCCAAACTACTTCTGCTATGTTAAGAGAATATATGGAAAGTTAAAATGGAAGCCCTGTGGGAACAGCTAAAATGCGAATAATCAAACTCTTGAAATGGTCTTCATGTAGCCTATACTTGTCTTTCTTTTTAAATGAGGTGTGTTTGAGAATGGAAGATGCATTGAATTAAAAATGACTAAAAAGTCTGTTATTGTTGTTGTTGGTGTGGCGTGACGTAGGTGGTTGGCCCCTGTCATTGTGAGCAAACAGAAAAATCTTGATGCTTTTGTTATAAATGTATGTGTGTGTGTGTGTGTGTGTGTGTGTGTGAGAGAGAGAGAGAGAGAGAATGTGTCTACTGTGGCTACCTCAATAATAACCATGACGTGGCAAAAACTGGATTTTCCTGTCATCATAATTATATACCCCGAAAGCAAACAACGCAAGCTGACTGCCGCTGAGTGATTTTCAGTGCCACAAATCATCTGGCAGAACTCTGCCCAGTGACAGCCCCTAAAACTGGCATTGCGTTGTGAACACCTCATATAACAGCATGCCAACTTTTAACGTCCTGCACCCCATTCTCAACATGGCAAGAGTTGGCAAGGAGATTGAAAGAAGCTTGTCTCTGTCAGGAGTACATCTGTGTTTCAGAGAGTGTCTGTGTGTCACTACTGGTACTGCTGATTCTTTCGAATCATTTCACCTATGGACTCATTTGTCAGACTTATTCAGGTGAATCGTTTAGTAGATTTACCTGAGTCAGACTTTTCATTCTGATTCTTTTGAATCTGAATCCATGACTTTTCACTGATTTGATACTGTATGTCATTTACCTTTATTTACATTTATTGTGTCAGTTGAGGCAGGCTGTTGGTGGGTGTAGCCTGCCTTCTCCTTAAGTGTGGAATGAAACAATGCTCTATATTTCCATGCACCGGTATGTGATCACTGATCCACATGACTATTAGCGGTGGATGCTATACATGCATGCCCATGGAGGAGGCTGCCCATGTAGATGCCTGCCTGCCACAGAGGAACATTCCAGTCAGGCAATGCCAGGGATGCCTCACAAGCTGAGAACAGCCCAGCCCTGCCTTACACAGGAAGCAAGGGGATATGCAAAGATATATTTATAAAATGAGAAAATTTGTATCTGTGTGTGTGTGTGTGTGTGTGTGTGTGTGCGCGCACATGTGTGAGTGAGTGAGTGAGTGAGTCAGTGAATGAATGAGTGTGTGTGTGTGTGAGAAAAAAGAAAATGAGAAGAAAAAAGAAGAAAAGAAACAGGATGGATGGACAGACAAAGAGAAAAAAGAGTGAGAAGAAAGGGATGTCAGCAGAGACAGAAAGAGCAGTTAAAGGCGCAGAATTATTGTGAAGAAAAGAAGGAGAGTATGTGCATTAGTGTTAATGTGTATTCGTGTGTGTTTTGATATATACACAGCATATACAGCAGCTATACCGTGTGTGTGTGTGTGCACTCAGGTTTATGTGTAACTGTGCTTGTGTGCATGTCTGTGTGTGTGTGCGTGACTATAATTTAACTTGTGTGTGTTAGCAAAATGTTTATGTGTACATTTTTGTAATGTATATGTATGTATGTGCGTGTGTGTGTCTGTGTATGTGTGTGTCTGTCTGTGTGTGTGTATCTGTATCTGCGTGTGTGTGGCTATGCGTGTGTGTGTGTGTGTGTGTGTGTGTGTCTGCGTGCGCCCAGGCAAAGACGAAGGGGCCCTGTGATAGAGCATTCCTGATGGCTGATAAGGAAGAGAGGAGATTCAGTCAACTGCACTGATAGGACAGGAATGCAGCGGCAGACGGTGATGACACACACACACACACACACACACACACACACATATGTAAACATGAATACATGGGAATGTTAGCACACACACACACAGATAAGCATACTGTATGTGTGTATAAAGACACGCACTCATGTTATTTGTGCAGGCATCCTTTGTGTTAAACCAGCCATTCTTTTATTGTAATGAAATATCTTTTGCCCTCTCTGGAGTGGAATTGTACAGATGAATGTGTTTGTATCTCTTTTCCTTTCTTAGAACTTCAGAAGAAGTGTGTTTGAGGCAAAACATCTTTTTAAAAATGGCCTCTCTCTGGGTATGCCCCATTGCCTGCTTGAGTCGTTATTTTTAGCATATGACACATGTTGACTGTCCTTGTAAAGAACAGCAAAGATTCCGGTAAAGTACCCCCCCCCCCCCCCTCCCCAACACGGATACTAGAGGCTGTACCTACTGCACTGTCACCTGAAAACCCCTCTATTGACCCCCCCAGCCCCAGCTCACACATACACACACACACACACACACACACAGCCCCCATAATATGGCCCCTGTGCCGCAGACATTCCACTGTCTGGGCATGACTCATCTGTACTAAACACAATGGACAACAGTAATTGGTAATGAGAGAGAGAGAGAGGAAAAGAGAGAGAGAGAGAGAGGGGTGAATGTGTGTGTCTGTGTGGCAAAAAGACAGAGTGGTATGAGATCACTACTCCCAGGTGTCTGATAGTATAACAACCACTGATTTTATGTTTCTGCCCCTTCAGATTTTTAGTACTTTGATGATCATGGAAATTACATTTACATTTAAATTTACATTCACATTTATTCAGTTAGCAGATGATTTTATCCAAAGCAACGTAAAAAAAGAAGAGTAACATTCAAACTACAACACAATTTAAAACCTTACTAAGTGTGTAAGGTGACTTGCTAACAGAAAATTGGCAGGAGATGATAATGCCAGGGTGGGATAGAGGAGCAGTAGGTAGAGAGTGATGGTGATGGTGGTGGGGGCATTGTTAGTGCATTCCAGGTAGTTAGAAGCTTTTAAAGTGAGAGGTACCCTTAGAAGAGTTAGATCTTCAGGAATTTCTTGAAGGTGGAGAGGATTTCCCTTTCTCTGGTGCCACTTGGGAGGTCATTCCACCAGCGTGGAACAACAGATAAGAATAGTCTGGACTGACCTGGGTGAGGTGTTGGCCGTGCTAGATGACCTTGGAGTGGCAGAGTGGTCGAGGGGTAACATATGGCTTTAAGAAGGTTTCTTGGTAGATGGGAGCAGATCCATCAATCACCCTGTAGGCCAACATTAGTGATGTGAATTTGATGCAAGCAGCTAAGGAGAGCCAGTGGAGCTCAATGAACAGAGGGGTGACGTGAATTCTTTCAGCCAGATTAATTTTGGATCATCTGCACCAGTCTCTCAGCCACCACTTTTTAGAAAAAAAGACAAAGCAGCCACATCATTGCACTTATATGGGCTGTGGCTCTGAGTGTATCTCATTTCTTATGTATGTCTACCCATGACAACGCGGCTTGTTCCTGACAAACCAGAGTTTGGTCCAGGTAGCAGAATTACTGTCCTACACAGTTCTCTGCGGCCCCGCCGTCACCCTAGCAGCAGACAGACAGTGAGAGTGTCCTCGATGAAAACGTTTTCAAAACGACCCGGTAGAGGTATAAATTATACCAACCTCACAAAAATAAAACCTGAAACAAAAAAAGAATATAGCCAGAAATCACAACTGAAATTTGGCTTATTAAATATTCGTTCGCTCTCCTCAAAGACGACTTTAATAAATGAACTTATTTCTGATAATCAAATTGACATACTCTGTCTTACAGAAACCTGGCTAAAACCTGATGAATACCTTCCACTAAATGAAGCTACTCCCCCTAGTCATCTAAATTATCACATACCACGTCGTTATGGCCGTGGTGGTGGAGTAGCCACAATTCACAATTCAATTCTCACTATGGCCCCTAAGCTTGATTATATTTTTAAATCTTTTGAAGTTCTTGTCCTTAACTTGATTCATCCTGATGGGAATGGTGCTAAACCCTTAACAATTGTAACATTATATAGAACTCCAGGCCCCTACACTGAATTCTTATCAGAATTCTCTGACTTCCTGTCCTCTCTAGTCATTAAAACAGAAAACATAATCATATTAGGTGATTTTCATATCTACATCGATGTTGCAAACGATAGCCTGGCAATTAGTTTCCAATCTCTGCTTGATCACATTGGCTTCTGCCAAAATGTAAACACACCTACACATCAAGGTAACCACACCCTTGATCTTGTTCTGACACATGGAGCACAAATAGAACAACTTACAACCCTACCTCAACACTCTACACTAACTGACCACTACTTATTAACTTTAAAAATCACATTAGACTATGTAGCACCTAACTCAGTCTACTACTACACTAGAAACATAACTCCCAAAACTACAGATGACTTCATAGCAAAAATTCCATCTCTCCTTGAGTCTCTGTTGAGCCAATATAGCCCTGTATTAGAAGGCTCTATGCCAAGCCCAACCCAAGTTGATCAATTAACTGACAGCGTTGTAAATGTACTATACTCCACATTTAACACAATTGCACCACTCAAAAAGAAAACTAGGAAACAAGAAAAAATTGCCCCATGGTATACCACACAGACTCGCTTACTGAAACAAGCTGCTCGTAGACTTGAAAGGAAATGGTATGCCACTAAACTTGAAGTGTTCCGCCTTGCTTGGAAAGATAGCTTAAAAGAGTACAAGACAGCACTTAACAATGCCAAATCAGCATATTATTCCTCACTTATACACAATAATAAAGATAATCCAAAATTCCTTTTTAACACTATATCCCGTTTAACAAAAAGCAGGATTGAGGTGTCCCATTCCATTCCAATAAGTCTAAGCAGCAAGGACTTCATGGACTATTTTAATGACAAAATTGAATCTATTAGACTTAAAATAAACAACTCCCTTGTAACCTCAAATCCAGTTGGACCACATGTAATGGTTACAGCTAGCTCTAGTCAACCTGTAGCATACTTTGATTCATTCACACCCACCAATATATCAGAAATTACATCTTTGATCTCTTCATCTTCTCAACATGCTTATTGGACCCTATCCCAACTGATCTTCTTAAGGCAGCTCTCCCTATATTGGCTGAGACGATTCTTAAAATTATAAATGACTCACTCATAGCTGGGCATGTCCCAAAATCTTTCAAGACATCTGTTATTAAACCATCAATTAAAAAACCAAACCTTGATCCTGATGTTTTTGCTAATTACAGACCCATATCTAACCTCCCATTTGTTTCAAAAATACTTGAGAAAATAGTGTCTAAGCAAATCTGTAGCTTCTTAAATGACAATAATATCCAGGAAACCATTCAGTCAGGCTTTAGAACTAATCATAGCACAGAATCAGCCCTAGTTAAAGTCTTCAATGACCTCCTTATCGCATCTGATAATGGATATATATCAATATTAATCCTACTGGATCTTAGTGCTGCCTTTGACACTATTGACCATGGTATCCTACTACACAGACTTGAACACATGATAGGCATCAAAGACACTGCATTAGCCTGGTTCAAATCATACCTCTCTGGTCACTACCAGTTTGTACAAGCTCATAATGAGTCATCCACCCATACTAAAGTAAAGTTTGGTGTACCCCAAGGCTCAGTGCTAGGTCCCCTGCTGTTCTCCCTGTACATGTTACCTTTAGGATCTGTTATAAGGAAACATGGTATTACTTTCCACTCCTATGCTGATGATACCCAGCTTTACCTTTCTAATGACTATATGCCAATGACTAAACTTGATGCATGTCTCCTAGACATCAAAACCTGGATGACTAATAATTTCCTTTGTTTAAATTCTGATAAAACTGAAGTTATGATGATTGGCCCTAAACAGCTGACCAAAACTTTACCCCATCACCAAAACTCAGTGGCCTGTCACTGTCATGTAATGCAAAAGTTAAAGACCTCGGGGTAATTATTGACCAGGACCTCTCTCTAAATAGTCATGTAAAACACATTTCAAAAACATCTTTTTTCCACCTACGAAATATTGCTAAGGTTAGAAAGTTCCTATCCTTCGAGGATGCTGAAAAATTAATACACGCATTTATTACTTCCAGGCTCGATTATTGCAATGCTCTGTTCTCTGGGTGTAGCAATACTTGCATCAAAAACCTACAACTAATACAAAATGCTGCGGCCCGAACACTGACCAGGACTAAAAAATATGAACATATCTCTCCTATACTTGCTTCCTTACATTGGCTCCCTATTAAAAGTCAAATTGATTTTAAAATACTCCTCCTAACCTACAAAGCCCTCAAGGGTGATGCACCAACATATATTAAAGACTTACTTGTCCCTTACCACCCTCCTAGAACCCTAAGATCCCAAAATGCTGGTCTCCTTGTAATCCCAAGAATATCAAAATCTACGATAGGAGGAAGAGCCTTCTGTTACTGTGCACCCCTCCTGTGGAATAGTCCCCCCCCCCACATTCGACAAGCGGACACTCTCAATACCTTTAAGTCTAGACTTAAAACCTTCCTCTTTACTGTTTCCCATAGTTAGGGATGGTGCATGGCAAATCATCACTTCTCATGGGTCTTTTGGAAGGGACTGCCTCTGCTGTTGCCCCCACTTGTGAGGCATGGCAGCCACTGACCATCCCTGCAGTGGTGCTGGGTTGCCATGCATCATACCTTAGTTATGCTGCTATAGCCTAGTGCCACCACACAACCTTCATGTGTCATGCCGTACAACTCTCTCTCTCTCTCTCTTTCAGCTCTCTCTCTATTTATATATGTGTGTGTGTGTGTGTATGTGTGTGTATTTGTGTGTATATGTATGTGTATGTATGTATATGTATATATATGTATATATATATATATATATATATATATATATATATATGTATGTATGTATATATATATGTATATGTATATGTGTGTGTGTGTGTGTGTGTGTATTTGTATATATGTATATTTATGCGCATATAGGTATGCCCAAATTATTGCTTTCTGCTTTTTGCTTCTGATGTGCGAGCCTGGCCTAATTCACTATTTTCCTCTGTCCACAATTATCTTTGCTGAGTGTCATCGCTGCCCATTCCGGCGGACTCCTCTCACCCTCCCCTCCTGAGTGGACTACAACCAACACTACGGGAGGCACATCTCACGACCGACTCCCCATCACAGAGGACCTTCCTGGACGCCGCTGGGCCCGACTACCCTTCCTGAGGCTTTGTGATTGACCCCCCCTCACAATGGCGCTGTCAAATGGACCCTTACTGTTACCCCCATGACCCATCTCATTCCTTTGAGTTTGTCACTATGCCTGGCCGCTGCTACATTGTCCAGCCATAATTCCTGATAACCACCTATAGACTGACTACCATGTATTGTAAGAGTGGGATAATACTCTATTATGAACTATTATGAACCTTAGCTAAAACCATAGGCAGCTTATAGTCTGTCATGATTACTACTGATTGTAATTTTTCTGCATGACCCCTGGCAGTTGGGTTAGCCCCTTGAGTCGTGGATCTGCCCAAGGTTTCTTCCTAGATTAACTGAACATAAGGGAGTTTTTCCTTGCCCCTGTTGCTCTTGGGTGCTCCTTCTGTGAAGCACCACGAGACAATACTATTGTAAAAGGCGCTGTATAAATAAAACTGAATTGAATTGAATTAAATGACGCCCTCGTCCCCTTCACATTCTTTCCCATTTCCATTCCATTTTATCCAGTGGACGTGCTAGGAAGACATTAGCCTAGGGGGAAGGAAGGAAGGAGGGATGGAGAGCATTAATGAATGTAAAGTGTACAAGGAATCAATATTTACTCTGTCACTGCTGGATCCACAATTAGCAAACATGCATGCAATGTTTTTTACAGTATAATTTTACATACAGTATAAGTTGTTGCTACGTATGTATTATTGCTATGTGCACATGTGATGAATCAAACTTTACAATTACAAACGTACAAGGGAAAAAAATTATAAATAAAAATCTATAAAATTATCTATCTAAAATTATAAATCTGCTGTCTGCACACATCTTTGAACCTATTCTGTGAATATGTTTTACCACTGCACAATGTTTGTTTGTTTCCTTTTCACTGATCTTTCCTCCTTGCATAATCTCTCTTCAGTACAGCATGAACAAATACATAAGTAACAGTCACACATGCTTGTATTATTCCATGTCTATAGCTTTGGTAACAATGAAATGATTTGTTCATGCCAGTGAGGCGTTATTTGATTTGTTTTGATTTGATTAAATTGGATTTGATTTTATTTGAGTTTGGACCAACATTCATACACACACACACATATACACATGCACACAAAAAAGAAGGAAAGGAGCTATTGTGTTTGACTTTCTACCATACAGTCACACACTCTCTCTCTCACACACACACACACACACAGATAAAGTGTATGATATCAGACACTGACGGACACACACACCTCTGGCGTGATGTGAACGTGAGCTTTGTCACTGTAGCACAGACAGCAGGATGGGGAGAAGTGTGGGACTTGGAGTGTGTGTGTGTGTGTGTGTGTGTGTGTGTATCTGTGTGTGTGTGTGTGTGTGTGTGTGTGTGTGTGTGTGTGTGTGTGTGACTGTGGGATTTCAAGTACAAAGCCATCACCACTGGTCTCCTCTCACCCCTCTGACCCCAGACAGAGACAGGATGCAGCAAAACACACACTCTAATACACACACTCACACCCACAGACCCACACACAAATGCACATGCACAGACACACACACACACACACACACACACACACACACACATCAGCAGGGATATGGTTGAGACTGAGGGCCCATTCCATCTTTCCAAGCCCATAGAGGAATCCTCCTGCTGGGCCGTGGAGACAGGCACGTCCCCTTTCATATCCACCCAGACTGACCAGCACACTCACAGCAGGCAGCGGGCAGAGGGCAGGCCCTCAGGGTGGAAACACACACACAGTCTGTCTCTTTCTCTGTCTCTCTATCTCTCAAACACACACACACACAGACTCTCAAATATACATTCACATATGTACATACACATAGATGATCAAACACATCCACACAATGCAAACAAATACACATGCATATTTCAAGCACACACTGACACACACACACACGCAGAGAGCACTGAGGAGACCTGAGAATGTCCTCCCCCATTGACACAAGGCAGAAAACACATTGCGAGCATGAACCATAACACTGGAACTTCCTCCCAGTACCTCAAATAATCACACACCACAGGTACAAAAAAGAAGCAATGTGCACATAACAAACATTCTTAACCTGGAGTGAGTGAATGTACTGTGTGTGTGTATGTGTGTGTGTGTTTGTATATGTGTGTGTGTTCAACAGCCTGGCTTTTGCAGTGTCTTTGTATGTGTGTGTCTGCATATATGAATGGATGTCTACATGTACATTTCTGGGGTTGGGGGCCGTGTGTGTGTGTGTGTGTGTGTGTGTGTGTGTGTGTGTGTGTGTGTGTGTTGTTAATGAAGGCAGGAGGGGAAGGAAATGCGGGGGAGTTGATATGAGTGCAACCATGTGCATATCTGCACGTAAGTGTGTTTATCTGTGTGTGCATGTTCACATAAATGCTGTATGTGTCTGTGTGTGCGCTATGCACATGCTTCATAATTATGTGTGTGTGTGTTTATGCATATCACCATGTGTGTAGACTTGAATATGTAGATATATTTCGTGTTTGTGTGTTTGTGTGTGTTTTTGTGCCGATATCTGCATGTTTGTGTGAAGGCGCACATGCACATAGAACTTTATGTTATGCGTATGTGTGTGTGTGTGTGTGTATGTGTATATGTGCAAGTCAGCACGTATGTTTGTGTGTTCATGTGTGCGTGTCTGTCCAAACACTCTGTGATGATGCAACAAAGGACTTTCCTGCAGGATAAAGGATGGCTTCCCCACATCTATCTGTGTGTGTGTGTGTGTGTGTGTGTGTGTGTGTGTTTGAATACTGGGTTATCTCTGAACAATGGCACTATGTGTATATGAGTCTGAGTGTGTGTGTATTTATGTGTGTGTGTGTGTGTGTGTGTGTGTCCTCCCAGGCACTATCAGCTCCATCACACCCTGATGATAGCAGTGAGACTGGCGTCTACCCACGGAGACTAGGCCAGTGCCCGACGCCACTCGCTCTCCCCCATCCTAGCCTCTCTCCACCTCTCTCTCTCTCACTCTCTATCAAAAACTCTCTTTCTTTGTATCACCCTCTCTATCTGTCTCTTGCCCACTCTCTTTCTGCCTTCCTTTATCCCCCATCCCCCCTCCCTCCCTCTCTCTCTCTATCTCTGTCTCTCTTTCTTTCTGTCCTATGACATGGCAGTTCAGTGAAGCATGGTGATAAGAGGCCAGCCAGGGTAGAGGGAGAGGTCACCTGCTTGTTGTGGGAAAAAGCACCCTGTCAGTCAGCACTATTTGTGTGTGTGTGTGTGTGTGTGTGAGAGAGAGAGAGAGAGAGAGAGAGAGAGAGAGAGTGTGTATGTGTGTGTGTCTTTCTGTCTGTCTGTGTGTATACAGACAGTCTATAAGTGTGTTTATGTATATGGTATATATCTTAGTGTGTGTGTGTGTGTGATTGTATGTGAATGTAGGACCCAAGACTTGATGGCTCCAGTGAGACCCAGCATCACGTCCAAAGCTTACAGCAGCCTGGAGCCAGAGGGGAGAGGCCGGCAACATTATCACCCTATTGCTTTTGTGTGTGTGTGTGTGTGTGTGTGTGTGTGTGTGTGTGTGTGTGTGTGTTTGTGTCTGCCCTGGTGACGCGATGTGCCCTTATCTTCAGCGTCATCTGTCTCTCTGTCTGGGTCCTGAGTCATTGCCGCCGTCCCTGTCCAAGATGTGCACAGGATGTGTGTATGAGTGTATGTGTGTGTGTGTGTGTGTGTGTGTGTGTGTGTGTGTGTGTGTGTGTGTGTGCGTAGACATGAGGGATGGGGTGAAAGATGTATTGTAGGGGCAGAGGCCAATGGCTGGTAGCAATACTGGTGGGTCTGTGTATGTGTCTGTATATGTGTATTTATTTATGTGTATACAATATCAGTATTGTGTGTGTATGTGTGTGTGTGTGTGTGTGTGTGTGTGTGTGTGTGTGTGTGCTGGGAGTGCACTGATAAGGGGTGCATCGGCTCCAGTGGTTGTCTTCGTTGAGGCTGATTTGCACACAATCCTTGTATTGCAACACAGCAGCATTTATTATGACCACTGCTCTCTGGCCAACTCATAGGGCTTTGGAGGATGACAGACAAGGGGTGGGAATTCATAGGATTTTATCAATATTGACGTCATTGTAGATCCTGCATTATCAGTCTGTATGTTTATTAATTCTCTTATCAATTCCTGATGGTAGAGAAGGTAGTCTACACAGGTTTTCAGTATCAATGTAACATATTAACTACAGTGCCTAGCGTATTTGAAAACAAAGTAAAGCATGTATAACTGTGTTGTCTATTTCCATTCTACTTTCAGAAAAAACAATTTCCCATCATCTCAGAAACATACAGGTAAAGCATGCAGGTAAGAGGAACATGCAGGTAAGAGGAATTGATAAGGTCAGAGGCATACAGTTCCAGTAGACTGAAGGATTAGATTCTCTGGGACATTCTTCTAACATAAGATATTTCTGGAAGATGTTGTACATGTGAGCTTATTTTGAGCTCATTTTATAAAAGGATTCATCACATAGTGAGCTTCCACTTGTACTTCCATATGTAAAACAACTTCTGATCTTTTGATATAAATATAGGCCTACATGTTAGTCCATTGAGCCACATCTCACCTTGACTGTGACCCCTGGTAGCCATGTAGAAAAAAAGGTGTACTTTAACATGTTTGTAACACATTTAAAGTATCTCAAGTGTAAGGAAAGGCTACAGTATTTTGTCCTATAATAAGTTTTTCTTACATGCATTTGAAGTCCTCTTGTTTGTGTTGTTACAATAAACTAGCACTGGAACATTTTTGAGGGCTTAAGCAATGCAACTAAAGAGTCCCAAAAAGTTGCCATTAGGTGCCTTTAAAGAATATGGCAAAGAATTTTGACCCACTCTTAACACATTAAGTTCTAAAATAGTTCACACAGTACATACAAAAGCCTGAGCACACCAAGCACCCTAAGCACACTTTTGAAAAGTTCTCTTTTCTGCACTTATTTTTCACCTGGCTTGTCTTAATTCTTCTCCACTAATTTGTGATGGAACTGACTCTCTCTCTCTCCCTCTCTCTCTCTCTCTCTCTCTCTCTCTCTCAGACCTCTGAAGGCCATTTCCATGGAATGAGTGCAGATAGTTGCATCATCAGAGCCCCTATGGGCGTAAGACTGTGATGATTTCCTTTCCAGTATTGTCATTGCTGGGAATGGGGGTGTCAGTGCCCAGCCTGTCTTTGTTTAGGTCTGTGTTGTTAACAGTGGCATCACGTCAGGTAGGTCTACCTACGCCTGTGCCAATATCAGTTAACCTTCACGGCTCATGACTCCAAGCCCAGGACAGATAGATATCTCTCTGGGGTTGACTGATAGATAGCTCTATCTGTCTTTATGATTGCTTTGTGTCTCGTAAACTTGACTTTACAGCTTTGGGTCTCATTCCTCTGGCATATACCAGAGTTTATGGCTTCTGCCAGTGTTTAGGTGGTGCAGTCACAGGCAGTCAGTGAGGCAGACAGACAGACAGACAGACAGACAGACAGACAGAGAGAGAGAGAGAGAGAGAGAGAGAAGGAGACAGATTGTTTGTTTGTTTTTCTTTGATGCATGCCTTTTCTATTATTTCTGTGAAAGCTTTGGCAATACAACATGTAAATTGTCATGCCAATAAAGCATATCTGAATTTGAGGAAGAGATACCACATACTTTATATGACTGCACTGGCCATGTGAATTAGTCTTATTTGTCGTGGCAATTGAATGAAAAGAGAGAAAGAGAGAGAGAGAGAGGGGCGAGACACATAGAGAGAAATAAACGTTTATGAGAGACAGGTTGAAAAAGAATCAAAAGGTTATGGAGAGAACAAGGGAAAAAAAACACATAGAACTAGTAAAGCTGTGAAATCATTTAAGACAATCAAAAAGCATGGCTGTCAAAATATTTGTGTTAATTATGTTCATATTACTCTAAGTCACTCATGCCGTGACCATTGCCTGTCAATTACACCCAAAACGTCAATTTGCATAAAGTTGAGCAGTCTTCACCTTTATTGACACTCAAGTCACCCAAATGTTTACATTTGTCAGTCACCCTTGTGACTTTTGTCTAATAGGAAATTAATTACTTCTGCTGCTCTTGTCACGTCAGCTCTTTGTGTGAACAGTAATACTGTTGTGTGAGAGTGTGAAACTATTGAGCCAGCCTTGTCAGTTAAGAAGTTAAGTCTCTGAAAGGCTTTTAATGGTAAGCAGCCAGAAGACTCTACTTAAAGAGGCCTAATGTAGAAATGCTAATTTTCATCTATTTTCAACACACTATGTACCCATCCAGCACGAAATGGCATCCAATTCATCTAAAACCGATGACAAAGGTCATGCCTCTGCTCCCCATTAGTGCATTACAAAGTGTTGTATTCAGCATTTTGGGCACACCCTGACAATGGCAGACTCTCTTCTCTGTATTGTAAGTCAATGTATCAAAAAGAGTTTAAAGACATCATTTGATCTTATGGACCACTTTCAAGGAACAGTCCTCAATGCTGGTGAAAGGTTTTGTACATTTGACCTAAATGGCCGGTCATTCTGTTTTCTGTTTACAAAGATGAGAGTACTAGAGTTTTTTAAGTGCATAAAGAAAAGATAGATGCCATTGGGAACGTTTTGCTGAAAATATACCCATTCAAATCAAGGGCTGCTCCTATGAGAGGGCTGCTGTGTGTGCCACCCTTATGTGGCCCGACCAGACCTAGCTGGCACAGTCATAAGACTGGAATGCCAGTCTTGCTGTGCATCATGGGAAAGAAAGGAAAGGAGAACTGGGAAGAAGTGGGTAAAGAAAAAAAAAAAAACACTAGAGGCACCAGGCATCTTCATTCCCAACGCTCAAGTGAATACAGTTGGCCCAGTCTGTGTGTGTTTGAGGTTCTGTTTATGAGTCTGTGTTGTTGTCGATGTTTGGTCTTTCTCTGGGAAGAGGAGGGGCTGTGTAACAGGGCGGGCATGGGGGTGTGGTGTGGGGGGGTTGTCAAGGGGGTGTTGTTGTCAATGTTTGTCATCTAGGTCATTTTAAATACCTGCGGTAGTGACAAACAACCTCTTCATAGTTCCTGACTTAACATATGTGTGTGAGTGTGTGTTTGTGTGTGTGTGTGTGTTGATCCACCCTGACAACAGTGTCCCTCCATTAGCTCTCCCCTGCTCTGCCATGCCTCTACACTTCTACTTTTTATTGTTATTTGGGTGGTGGCAGTGAGGTCCTCTCAGATTTCAAAGATGGCCTCCTGAAATGTCTGTGCCCCACACACAGATAGACTCTCTCTCTCGCTCTCTCTCTCTCGCACACACACACACACACACACACACACACACACACACACACACACACACACACACACAGGCCTCTGCAGCTCTTCATGTCCTGGACCACCTCAGAGATGTGGCTGGTAAAGGAGATTGGATTAGCGTTGATTCCCCAGAGTAAACAAACCAGAGCTGCTCTGTCTAAAGATGCCACAGGCCTGGACCTCCTCTTCTTTCCTCCACCACTCTGCTTTACCGTAACACTGTGCACATGTGTGGATGTGTGTATTAGTCTGAGTGTGTGCATCTCAGTCTGTGTGTGTGTGTGTGTGTGTGAGCGTGTGTGTGTATGTGTGCTTGTGTGTTTGTGCATGTGTTTATTTGCTTATTTGTCTGACAGTGTGTTGAGTGTGTGCATCTGAGCCTGTGTGTGTGAGAAGAGATGAATGGGGTCACTGGAGCACAGAGAAAAAGAGAGAGAGAGAGAGAGAGAGAAGGAGAAGTGGAAATAGAAAGATAGATGGAAAGAGACAGAGACAGAGTGAGATGAATAACATCAGACATGGCAAGAGAGAAGAATTAAGAAGGATAGAGAGGAGCAGAGGGCTGTAACATACAAACTCATGCTTTCAAACCGCTTCACTATATTCACACTTTCTCTAATGTGATGGTGCCCTGGTAGCTCATAGGGGTCAAAGTAGCATGAGTCGACCCCCATAATGGAGGGGCATGGGGCACAGGGCACTGAGAACATCAGGTACAGCATACAAACATGGCCAGTGGAACGAGGAGGAAGAGGACAGGGAGACGAAGGAGGATGGATAGCTTCCTTTAGCGGTGAGCACTGCTTCACATAACCACATGGAGCCAGGCTAGTGCTGCCTAGTACCTCCTAGTACCGGTCAATATTACATTGCGCTACAGTACTAGTCAGGGTACTCTCTAAAGGCATTATTTGCCCCAACAATTTCCCTTGCATCCAATCAGCAAACAGAAATTGAAGGCAGAACCAGTAGGCTAAATTCAAACAAATTTCCCACCCACTGCAAAGTATGTGTATGCCTATAAAGAGTAGCCGGACTGTGCTGGCATAGTCAAGTTTAATCCTGTTTAGAGTGAGTGATATTCTATCCTCTAGGGCTGAAATCAGTTATCCTCTCAAGACACCCACCACCATTCTCTACAAGTGTACCCTGAAATATTGAACTTTTTGATCCCCCCATCCTGCCCCCATTGTGTCCCTCTAAACCAATAAGGCAAGGTCAGTGTGTGTAGTACAAGGATTAGTGTAAGTGAGAGGAGATCACCTTGGGAATCTGTTTTTCTGCTAACAGTAAGAGTCTAAGAGGAGAGACTCTGGGGCTCTCTATCAGCAGTGCACAACCACACGTTTACACACACGCACACACACACACTTACACTTACACTTGTTCTTACACTTAAGATACCACAGCTAGCAATGCATGCACTACTTAAGAGAACACTTGATATTTATGGAGTGGCTCCATGATAATGTATGACATTATGCAGTTGGAGAGATGTCCAGCAATGATGACATCACTATATGTATTTTAAGGCGATTCAAGAAGACTTTTGAAAGAGATGAACACGGCTATGATTTGAACGAATATAAATTAGTTATAAATAGAAGTGCCAGAAGAGACAGTTACATGGACGGACATGAAAGGGTTTCCTCGCCTCTCGGATCCAGTCAGCAGCAGGAGTATCGGCAGCGGCAGCGGCAGTGACAGTGGCAGTAGTGACCCCCTCAGTTGGGCTGCACAGGGGGGTGTGATGCCACGTGGGCTGTGCCAAGCGTAAGCCGATACCCTCCTGTCGCGGCTGTCGCACTCCTTGCCAGTACGCTTGCACGCGCACACACACACACACACACACACACACACACACACACACACACACCACGCACACACATACATACACACAGGCACACATACCCGGGCACTCTGGGTGGCTGAGGCAGAGTGCCAAAGCTATAAATTATCTGCAGGTTCAGAGCTGTGAGGGTCCTGTCAAAAGGAGCACTGCACATGAAGAGCACACTATCCAGCTCTTGCACACCACTACAGTGAGATAGAGAGATCTTTTTATGGTCTTGGTTGTGTGTTCCTGTATGTGTGTTTGTGTTTGTGTGTGTGTGTGTGTGTGTGTGTGTGTGTGTGTGTGTGTGTGTGTGTGTATGTTACTGATGGGATGTCCTCATCTCTGTGACCTCCTCTGTCTGCACAGACCTTTCATCTCTCTTGTAGGTGCCTCCTTGTCCCCCACACCTCACACACACCCACACTAAACCCCCCTACCTTCTTGCCACCCCCTCCTCATCTCACTAACCTTAAGCACCCCCCCTCCACACACACACACACACACACACACACACACACACACACACACACACACACACACACAAACACCCTCTCAACCCCGACCTCACTCCCACTCCCCATCCCTGGCAGACTGCCTGACATCTGAGAGGCCTGATGCTGTTATTCCACCTCGCCCTCCCAGAACGCCACTGCCATATTTCAGGGGGAGCACAGGGGCTTCCTGTGGGGCAGGCCTGCCCCTCGACCAGTGGGCCTCTGGGCCTTTGGCTCTCTGTGGCTCAGGGTGCAGGGAATTGGGGGAGTTTCTGGTTCTGGGCCTCATGACCTTTGGGCTTCTGAGGCACTGGGTGTCTGGGTCTTTTTGTGCCATGCTCCGATTGGTAAAGATATTTTTCCTGGTGTGTGTGTGTGTCCATTTGTGTGTGTGTGTGTGTGTGTGTGTGTATCTGCCATTCAGGGCATCTGTGGTCAGCTTCTGGGGTTCAGCTTCTCTGTCTGCCCTCACAGTTTGACAGTATGGGGTGGGCGGGGGGTCACACACACACTTGAATCTCTCTAAGTGGCTCTGCTCTCACAATATTGGGTTAAATTGACCCAAGTCAATTCTGAGCCATAAAGACTCACTGTGCTGTTTAAAGGTATCCAGTGGCTGCAGCCTGCAATGCTACAAAGTATAAGTGCTATTCGTGTAGCCGGGTACAGTCATCAGTAGTACTAATTCCCCAGTGTACTCAGGGTCTGGAACACCACACCTTGTGTTACTCAGATTATCCAGCATGTCAAGAGAGCGCAGTTATGTCTTATTCACCTCTTCTTTATTGCTTTGGCACAGAATGAGGAAAGGAGTCTCTCTCTCTCTCCCTCTTTCTCTCTCTCTCTCTTTCTCTCTCTCTCTCTCACTTTCTCAGTGTGTGTTTGTGTGTGTTGTTGCAAGTGTGTGACTGTGTATGCCTGAGAGTGTTTGTGTCTATGCGTGTCATCCCGCCTACTCCTGAGTGCAGTGTCGTGCAGCGGTACTTCTATGAGATTGTGTAACTGTAAGTGGTAGAGCAAGGATATTGAAAGCAGATGTGAGCGCTTAGGTTTGGGGCAGAGATTGTGTGTGTATGTGCTTGTGTGTGTGTATGTGTATTTGTGTTTGTGTGTATGTTGTGTGCATGTGTGTATGCATCTGTGTTTGCTAGTTTGTGTGTGCACATGAATGGGAGTGTGTGTATATGTAAGTGCACGTGTGTGTGTGTGCGCAAGCTGGGCAGAAACATTCCCTTACCCCCATTACTGATTACCCATCCTCTGGCATGTTTGGCCTATCAGCAGTGTGTGTGTGTGTGTGTGTGCATGCATGTGTGTGTTTGTGTATGTATGCATGTGTGTGTGTGAGTGTGTGTATGAATTTGTGTGTGTTTGTGTATGTATGCATGTGTGTGTGTGTGTGTGTAGGCAGGAGGTATGTGTGTGGCATGGGGAAAATGCCTTGGTTGAGAGTTGTTAGGATGGCTGTGTGGAGAGAGGCCATTCACCTCCACCAGGGAGTCATTAGTCATTAGCCATTCATCATTAGCCGCTTATCTGGGCTTCCTCCTCACTGACGTGGCCAGTGTGGTGCTACTTACACTGCTGTGCTCTATGCTGGTCTCTGCATCTGTCTACTTGACAGCACCAGCACAGAAAGACAAATCCATGTAAATACATTCACACAGAATAGTTGATTTAAATGCTAATGTTGTTTCTTGTTTTTGTCCCAATTAATCCATGTGACTTGAACTAGGCTAAATGCACTTACTAATTCACTAAATATCATATGTAAATAACTGAAACAGACATTTTGATTCATAAGATTGGTTTACAGGCCACGACTATAGCCACCCTTGAGCTATTTAGCTTTACATTGACTCATACATTCATGCACTATCTTTTATTCTCCTCCGTCTTCTTGCTTTCCTGCCTCCCACGCCCTAACCTTCAGGAGATCTCTCTCTCTTTCTCTCTCTCTCTCCCTCTCTGCCCCCCCCCCACCAGCTCTCTCAGTTCAGTTTTCAGTAGAGGCCCTTTCCCTTTTGTCTCTTTTTTTCTCCCACCCACACACACACACACATACATATCCCTCCTTCTCCTCCTATCAACCTCAGCATGGCTGTGTTATCTGTCGTTGCCTTGGGGGTCAGAGTGGTGGGGGTGCTAGGGACTGGGGTTTAATTACTACATGTGAGGCATGTGCAGTTTGATAGACACAATATGAATAAAATACTGTATACATTCATGTATTGTGCTTGTGCAGGCAGTTTTTTCTGTTGACATATTGCACACACGCACACACACACACACACATACACACACACACACACACACACACACACACACACTTAATGATAGCAGTAGTTGCTATCATTATACTGCAAACTTACCATATTTTAATACATTGCAAGCTCAACTAGTAAAATATTCAGAGGAATAGGAAACCTGAGTTGGCCTTGATTCAAGCACTGAGGTTTTCTTTTTTTTGTAGCCCCAGACATTTCACCACACCCTATTTCTGACCGAAAATGGCCCTTTACAGAGAAAAGGTTGCTGACCCTTGATCTAAGTTGTTATTTGTGTTCTTGTGCAAGTGCATGTGTTTGTGCTGTCTTAGTGTATCTGTGTGTGTGTGTATGTGTGTGTGTGTGTGTGTGTGGAGGCATGGGGTGTTTGTTTATTTTCTTTATTTAAGTCAAAATTAGTTTTTATGTTTGGGGTTATTTGCATGTGATGTATGTTTGCATGCATGTGTGTGTGTATATGTATGTGTAAGAAGTTGATGGATGACAGATTAAGTATGTTTCTAAAGGACTTTATGCATATAAGCCACCGACAAACACACACACGCGCACACACACACAGCTTTTTCCCTTTTGCTAGAAGTGCTTGTGTGAGTGTGTGTCCCTTTGCTAAACCTCCACCCCGCGCCAAAGTGATGCAGCTTGCTGATAGTGTTCACTCTCACTTGGCAATTAAATGTGTCTGCCCTTTTCTGCACAGGGGAGGAAAACACAGAGGAGACAAATGAACACAGATTAGGCTGGTTTAATGTGTGTGTGTGTGTGTGTGTGTGTATAAGCATGTGTGGTACGTATGTTTTGAGTATGTTAATGCGCATGCACATGCAATATGTATGTAAATATGTGTGAAATAGGTGTGTGTGTGTGTGTGTGTGTGTGCACATGTCTGTGTGAGTGTGTGTACATGTATGTGTATGTGTGTCTGTGTGAGTGTGTGTCTGCTGCCAGAGTGTCTGCTTCCCGGGGACCCGGAATGTTCCCCCATCCGCCAGAGGCCACCGCCCCGTTATCAGCTGGCTCAGCGTTGGGCCGGGCTGGGCCACGTCCGCGACCGCGTCTGCGTCTGGGTCTGTGTCTGCACCGCCGGCGGCAACAAGGCGATTGTTTATCTGAGTGCTGCCGTGGCGACCGAGACCCGGCTCCAATCAAATCTGCCCCGGCTCGCCAGAGAAAAGAGAACACAGAGGCACTCTTAACAACAGTCTGCAGAGAGAGAGAAAGAGAGAGAAAGAGAGAGAGGGGGGAGGGGGAGAAAGGAAGAGGGGGTCAGAGAAGAAGACACAGAGAAGGCATGGGGGAGAGAAAGGAAGACATAAGGAGTGAGGGATAGAGGGATAGAGGACAGAAGAAATTACAAAAACAAAAAACAAGAGTGACAGGAAGTGAGGGGGGAGGAAGTGAAAAGTAGGGTACGGAACAAAGAATGAGGCCTGAGGAGAGAGGTAGACAGAGAGGGAGAGCGATGGAGAGATTGTGGAATGGCAAAGGGCAGCAGGCGACGGCCAGGCGCTCAGCGGTTGACTGGCCCCAGTCTGTCAGGGTCATGATGACGCCTTGTCTCCCACATACACGCACACAGAAACATATACACTCACACACACACACACACACACACACACACACACACACACACACACATACACACACAGCAGCATGCCCCCCCACCACACACACACACAGACTCACTAATGGTGACATTCACCCAAGCAACCACTGACATTCACTCAGCAACCACAACCACACAAATACATTAATACATTGTTTCTCACAGAACTTTTTAAATCTCTTGTGTGCACAATGTCAGCAGACTGTCTGTCAGTCATGTGACATAATTCATTCTGAAGAATGCACTGTTGTAAAATTGTAACAGAGATCAAGAGGCCAATGAAATCACTCAGAATATCAGAGATTCTTCTCCTGGACCCTGTTTGGACAGATAGCTCTGATGTGCTACATGTAACCCCCTTTGGGATGCAGTGTGAGCAGTGACTAAGCCTTGCTGAACTTAATGTGTGATTGGTTGCCAGCAGTGCTGATATGTTATGGGTAAATGTGATTTAGCACCAGCACATGAAGTTCCTATCAGGGCTGTCAGCATCTGTGTGTCTAAGCGGAGATGCGCCATAGTTCTGCTCTGTCACTCTCTGTCTCTATATTATATGATAATCATCATCATCATCATCATCACCATCATCACCATCATCATCCTCATCCTCGTCATCTTCCTTCGGAACACATTACACAGGCCAGACCAAAATGCGTTCCTTAATGAAGGGGAAAATACGTAATCTCACTGTCTTAAACTGTTTGTGTATGTATGTGTGTGTGTGTGTGTGTGTGTGTCCACCCTATTCCTCTCTGTCTCTCTCTCTCTCTCTCTCTCTCTCTCCCCCTCCCTTTTTTATCTCTTCTGAGAGGAACCCTGTCTCCAGACTGCTCAAACAGGCTCTCAGCTATCAGACGGATACCAGCCAAACTGACTACATCTCCATACAGAGATCTCTCTCTCTCTCCTCTCTCTCTCTCTCTCTCTCTCCTCTCTCTCTCTCTCTCTCTCTCTCCTCTCTCTCTCTAACTCTGTTTCCTACACTCTTGCTCGCTCAGTTATGTTTTTCTTCTTAGGCCTGTCTGACTGACTTTGTTACCACTGACTTTCTCCCTCCCTCTCTCTCTTTGCCTCCCTCCCTCTCCCTCTCTCTTTCTCTCTATTGCCATGCACTGAGCTCCATGTCTTTCCATGGTTCATTTCGTACCGAATGAAGAAATGAAAGCACCCCCTTTGTCTCTCTCCGCCAGTGAACTGGTGAAACAAACAACTGACAGTGTTTGAGGAAGAAAATGAAGAAACAAACTGTCCACAAGACAGAATACTTGGAGAGGGGATATGGAAAGAGACACGAAAGGAAAAAAAGAATGAAAGAAAGAAAGAAAGACATCACTGATTCTCTATGAAGACTTAAAAAAACCCAATCTAAACAAGACACTTGGCTTTAAGCATTAGAGCAAATCCCTCTTCCTCCTCAGAGGATGACAGGCCGATGGACAATGTATTTGTTGTGGTTAATGGTGTCCTGGCCTGGGGCCTGGAAGATTTATTTAAGAGGCATGACACAAACAGACTCAGTCACTCACACAGATACAGACACACACACACACCCACAAACGCATGTTAGAGTTGTAGCTCACTCAGACACTGGGATGGGTTGCTCACGCACATACAGTATATCACACAACCATAGACACACAAAAAGCTTTGTAGATCACTTGGATTTGTAAATCACTCTCACAGAGCTGTGAGTGGGTTGTCTTCCACGTGTGTGGAGACATTCTGCAGAGACTGTCTCTGTTAGGAGTACATGCTCAAAAAGGAACTTTCACTCTCTCTTACACACACAATCACACACACACACATGGATATTTTCACTTACATGCGCACAAATGCACACACTTACACGCACATATATACTTGCAGTCATCCAAACACACAAGACATACACACATCTAGAGAGTGTGTTCTGGCTTTTGTATACCAATCCAGCATGCTCTGGCAAGTGGCCACACAAAGGTAGTTTATGTGAGTGCTGCTGAGTGGTTCAGGCTGATTGCATTTAATGGTTATGAATTAGCCCCATTCACAGGTGTAGAGAGAGAGAGAGAGACTACTGTGTGTGTGTTTCACAATATTTGTACTGCCATTCAAAAAGAGAGAGAGAGGAAGAATAACGTCACCTGTGTATTACAATAGAACAATTCTTGTGTAATTAATCATGTAGGAACAATGTAACAAACAGTTAATAAAAACCTTATTGTACTTGCTAAATGGCAGCTAAATTATGCCACTGACCCCAGAAGTGGCTCGAATTCCTGGCCAAATCAGCCTTTAGTCGAGTTCATGGTAGCTTTGTTAGGCTTTTTCAGAGAGTGGTATTGTAGCTTTTTACGTGGCAGGTTGAGGAACGTAAGGAACACTGCCAGAACAAAATAGCTAAGGCAGTCTGGGTAGTGATTGACATGTTGTCAGTTCCCTGTGGCCTTGAATGTCAAACAGCCAGGCTGTCTGTGGTCAAGGCTGGAACAGGGATCAAAGGTCAAGGTTGGTTGTTGGGGGGAGGGGGGGCACACAGGACATCTGACCCTCTGCTGGAGTCTATGTGTGTGTGCGTGTGTGTGGAAGGGGGTTGTTGCCATGGGTGGTTGTGCACATTTCAGGATGATCCTAGGCAAACACACAAATGTTTTATCCTTCAAATATATGTTTAATGCTTAGACGCAACACACACACACACACACACACAAACACACACTGATTAATAATGATGTTGGGGAGCTGGTGTTCATTGGCAGTCATTGAGTCTGGGCCCTCCAGACTCCGAGCGGTATGTCTCCCGACCCCACATGTCTCCACTCCAGTATTGTTGTGCTCTTGGAGTTTGTTTTCCCAAAAGATCCAGAGCTCTCCAAGAGAATTAGAGGAGGTCACACAGTCAGACTTTCTGAGTTGAGTGAAAAACATATTTGTGTGTACAGGGCATAACTTCAGGAACATTCTGAACCGAAGAGGCAGGATGGAGATGGACTGATCATCTGAGATCAGAGAGAAAGGAGAGAGACAGAGGGAGGAAAAGGTGGGAGGTGGGAAAGGTAAAGTAATAGAAAGAGATGGGCGGGGGTATTGGCAAGAAGAACAAAAGAACATGGAACAAGAGAGAGAGGAGAGAGGGAGACCAAAAGGAGGAAAGAAGGGAAATAAATGCGACAGAGAGAAGTGAAAGAAAACAAAAGGAAGAGGAGAGACTTAGAGAAAGCAAGAGGAATAGAGTAATACTACAGAGAGAGGGAGAGAAAGAGAGAAAGTTTAACACTCGTTTATTTAACTAGTGAGATAGAAGAAAGGACAGGAAGATCAGAGAAAGAGTGAAAGGAGAAGGGTGGGAGAGGGATTGAGCAAGCGAGCGAACAAGAGTGTGTCTGTGTGTGTGTGAGAGAGAGAGAGAGATGCAAGACACGAGAAGGAAGTGAGTCAGGGTGTGTTTACCAAGCAGCCAAAACAAGTCTAAGTGGCGTGGCGGCATAAATAATTGACGATTATTCAAATGATGACTCGCATCAGTGGTTTCCATGGCAGTGAATCATCTTGTCTCTCGGCGACAGAGGAAGACGATGTGCTAATCACTGGCGACATGATCCAGAGCAGTCAAAGCCACAGAAGGGCTGCAGGGAGTCAGTGTGCGTGGGTGTGTGTATGTGTGTGTATGTGGGTGTGTGCGTGCGTGTCTGTGTGTCTCTGTGTGTGTGTGTGTGTGTGTGTGTTTGTGAGTGTGTGTGTGTGTGTGTGTGTGTGTGTGTGTGTGTGAGTGTGTGTGAGTGTGTGTGTGTGTGTGTGGCCTTCATCTGAATCTGGGGGCAGATGCCAGTGAATGCTTCCCAGTCATCACAGGGGGGATGACTGCTTTTGCGGTATGGGAGCCCGCAGTTTTCTCTAAAGCCTGGACACAGGCTGCTCAACAGGGGTCAGATCAGAGGGGTGATGAGTGAGTGTGAATGTTTGTGTGTATATGCATGTCCCTTGTGTGTATATACATGTCTGTGTGTGTGCATGTGTGTGTATATGTGAATCATTGTGTATTTGAGTATGTGTGTGTGTGCATGTGTGTGTGTCTGTGTGTGTGTGTGTGTGCGTGTGTGTGTGTGTGTGCATGTGTGTGTGTGTGTATGTGTGAATATATGTGTGAGTGTGTCTATGTGTGTGTGTGTGTGTGAATGTGTGTGTGAAAGTGTGTGTGTGCTTTCCCCTGTAGTGTCCAGGCAGCAGCCCAGGGGTCAGTGTGTGGTGATCCAAGAATGTCTCCCTGCAGGGAGGGCTGTCATGTCAGGGTTGCTGTCAGAAACTCAGATGGAGTGATGGCATGGTGTGTGTGTGTGTGTGTGTGTGTGTGTGCACGCGTGTGTGTATGAGCATTTGTGTGCACAAGCGCGTGTGCTTATGATGGCATGTTTGCGTGTGAGAAAAAGCTTGGGCGTGTGTGTGAGTTAGTTTGTATATATATTGTGTATGTGTGTGTGTGTGTGTGTGTGTGTGTGTGTGTGTGTGTGTGTGTGTTTGTGTGTGTATTGTTCTTTTATGTGTTACGAGCAAAGTATTTGTGTTACAATGTGACTAACACTGGATGATTTCATACTCCCCACCCAAGGCAGATTAGGATGTTTGTACTGCTACTTTTACACTCCCCTATATCCTCTCCCTTCACTAATGTAAACAGAAGGCAAATGTGAGGGAAGCTAAAGGTTACATGTACTATAGCATGAAACATATCTATAGGCTATCATGAATCAACTCACATTTGTTTACATTCACATTGTCCAGACAAACTGACTTGTAAACACAAAGAAAATTGTGTTTCAGTGAAACTGCGGGAGTTTCAACATAACATCCATCTCCTCTGTTGTTGGAGTCTTCATGCATGTGCTTACATTCAGTGCAATAGATCCTACTTCCTATCTTAACAAATAAAAGAAAACAGCTTTAGAAGAGAAGAGAAAACTTTTGCTGCTGTGATGGTTAGCATATTTTGTTTTGCAGTGCCATGGATTCTATTTTTCATTTGGGATATTTTGGCATCCAGAAGTGGAGATGTAAAAGCACCCGCATGGCTCACACCCCACCCACACTAAGGCCAGGAAGTCAGGTACAGTTGACTGTTGAAACCAGTGGAAATGCAAACCATGGTGAGTTACTGTGGACTATTACTGTGAATTGAGCCTCCTGTCCAAACTGCCCTGGTTTATCTGAACGTGGCCTTGCTCCCCTGCAACCTACCCTTAAACACAAGTAACACACACACACACACCCGTGCACGTGCGCACACACACACACACGTGCACACACACACACACACACACACACACACACACGCACTTGCACACACACACACCCCTCCCCCTCTCTGTTCTCATCCTTGACCTTCATTTTTTCCCAGTAGGCCTCACTCTCCTGAGCGAACTTTAATCATTCTCTTCTGGATATGGCCCACACCACACACTGGGTTGCCTCTCTCTCTCTCTCTCTCGCTCTGTGTGTGTGTGTGTGTGTGTGTGTGTGTGAGGCTGAGTGAAAGAGAGAGGCCAGGGTGTCCTATTTTAACCATTGGTTTGGGAAAAGCAGACCAGCAATCACTGAAGCAGGCATGGCTTCAATTACAGCTACCAGATTGCAGCTTTGCTACGCCCATCCAACTTTCGTTCCTCTCTTCCTCCCTCTGTAGCTCACAACACACTTCTTAACACACGCACACACACACATGCACAAACACACACACACACACACACACACACACACACTCACACTCACACTCACACTTTGCCCCTCTCTTTCTTCAGCTTGTCTCAACTCTATCCTTTTCTTTTCCTCATAAATGTTCATCAGTTTCCTCCGGTCATGACTGGCAGGCTACTTTTTCTTTTTTTGGCCTTTTCTTCTTCCTCTTACCTCTTCCTCTCATTCTCTTTCTCTCTATCGCCCTCTCTCTCTTCCTCTCTCTCTCTGTATCTGAATCTGATTGAGCAACTTTGTAACTGTGTATTTCTATCTGACCATGCATCCCATCTCTGCAGCCTCTCCCTCTCTCTCTCTCTTTGTCTCTCACACACACACACACACATACACACACACACATATATAAACACACACACGTAGAGCATATGAACTGCAGTAGCCAGGCTGATGTATTGGCTCCAGCTGTGAGGTCTCCTGCAAGTGATGAACCTGATCAGGCAAATGCCCCCCCCCCCTCCCCGGTACCAGGCAACCCATCCCTGGACTCCCTTGATCCACCGCAGTTTCTTTTTTTATCGTTTTTTTTTTTTTTTTTTTTTTTTTCACGCAAAAGATGGAGGGAGATGGGAGCCAGTTAGGAAATGTGTTATTGCTAAAGCACCATGGAAAATAAACACATTAAGACCACCTAAACAGCTTCGCCGAGGGGAGAAGGCAAATAAGTGGGATGGTGTGTGTGTGTGTATGTCTGGGGTGCATGTGGGTGTGTGTGTGTGTCAGGGGTGTGTGTGTGTGTGTGTGGGGGGGGGGGGTGTTGTGGGGCAGGCTTTGTGGTCTGGGCGACTGAGAGGGGAGAGAAGAAAGTCAGGCAGACTGAGTGGTACTGTAGCAGGGGAGACTCTGAGCCTCCCCACCAGAGGAGAGCTGAGGAGGAGAGGAAAGGAGTGTGGTTTCAGTGGCCATGCTGCTTTGAAGGGGTTGGGGAGGCCTGTTGTGCAGCGCTGTATATACATGCGTGTATGTATGTGTGTGTGTGTGTGTGTGTGTGTGTGTGTGTGTATGTGTGTGTGTGTGTGTGTGTGTATGTGTGTGTATGTGTATGCAAAGTGGCTGTTTTAGCATGTGTTGTTTGTGTCAACGTGTGTGAAAGAGTGTTTTGTGTTTTTTTGCATGCAATACTTTGCATGTGTGTGAATCTGTGTGAGTGCATGTGTGTGAATCTGTGTAAGTGCATGTGTGTGAATCTGTGTGAGTGCATGTGTGTGAATCTGTGTGAGTGCATGTGTGTGAATCTGTGTGAGTGCATGTGTGTGAATCTGTGTGAGTGCATGTGTGTATAGGCTATTGGTGTTTTACACTCTGAGCCTGTCCTGTTCAGGGGCTTTGGTCACATAATGAGGGCCTGTTTGAGTTCTCATCCAGACATCAGAGAGGGTCTTGGTAAACACACACATTCACACAAACACACACACACGCACACATACACACACACATACACGCACACACACACACACACACACACAGAATCTTTGCAGGGAATTCAAGTCAATTTTGTCTGAACTGCTGTTACATTTAAATAATCTTGCCAAAACTTTCCAAATTGATGGTTTGAGTTGTTACCCTTTATGCAGCATCGTTGTAGGTTCACAGACAAAGCTCCATCTTCAGATTGTTTGCGTGTATTCACAAATGTTCACAGCAAACTCGAAGCGAATTTGCAAATGTTTGTTTCACATACACCTCTAGAGCCTGCTCTTGGATGATACGAAATAATGTATATTATTGCCAAAACAGAGAGTAGGAAAATAATTAATCTCTTTCAGTCGAAAATGTTCTGTTCATTTACAAAGATCTTCACTGGCATATCTGTGCTAAAATACAGTGACGTTAGATCACAGAATCATAACATCAGTCTCTCTCTTCCCCCCTCCCTCCTTCTCACTCTCCCCCTCTCTCTCTTTCTCCTTATTTTTCTCTCTCTCACTGACTGTATGTGTGTGTGTAAGGGAGTCATGAGGCAGTGTGAATGAGTGTTTAATGGGGCCGTATGGACTGTGGGGGAAGGTGGTGATACATTTGTTCGCCTTGTAAAAGTGGTGAGTGTGATGTGGCCCAGTCTCTGAGTCTGAGGCAATGCTCCCTTAACCTCTGGAGAAGAGTGATTTTCACACATACACACACACACACAGACACACACACACACAGACACACACACACACACACACACACACACGCTGACACACTCACACAGAGAGAGAACAAGAGAGAGAGAGAGAAATAAATGATCTTTCTCTTCCTCTCTGTGATGTGGCTCAGTCTAGGGCAATGTTGTCTTCCTGTCTGGACTGGAGCACTCATCTATTCTGTCTCTTTCACAAATTTCTCTCTCCTACTTTCTTCTCTTTCCATCCTTTCATCTCTCTTTCCAGCTGCACCCTCCTGCACACAACACCAACCCCACCCCACCCCCACCCCACCCCCACCAGCAGCAGCAGCACCACTGCTTGTCCATTACAGTAATATACAATAAGTTGAATCTTTAACAGTTAAGAAGCAGGAGGGAATAAGTGCCTGATCTACCTGAAGAAATGCTGTTTTTACTCTCTCTCCTTCTCTCTTCCTCACACTTGTTTTCTCTCTCTTAGGTACTGTGTGTGTGTGTGTGTGAGAGAGAGAGAGACAGAGAGAGAGAGAGAGAGAGAGAGAGAGAGGCATCTCTCCTAAGATGCTTTCTGAGGAAACTGGACTAACTTTGCTCTGGTTACAGACATTCTTTTGGATGCCATTACTCAGACAAGCCAAGCAGAAGAATGCTCTCTTCCCAGCTGCACTGTGTCTCAAAAGTAATGAAGGAATTCTGAGACGCTTTGTTGTTAACTATTCCGATTGGACTGTTAATGACATTTATACAGCCTTGGGAATGAGGCGGAATAATGTATATAGTGGTAGAAATGTTTGTGTGTGTGTGTGTGTGTGTTTATGCAAGACTGAGAAACTGCCTTTGTGAATGCACAGTTTTAATTCAAAGCCAGGATCAATGAATCCATCCAAGCCAATGTATGTATGTATGTGTGTGTGTGTGTGTGTGTGTGTGTGTGTGTGTGTGTGTGTGTGTGTGTGTGTGGTGACTGGTGACCTCTTATCTTGCTCCTGTATGGCTAAAACAAACTCTGCTAAAACCCATGGAGTCAGTGGGGAATGTATCAGACAGCAAGATCTGCTTTCTCTCTCTCTCTTTCTCTCTCTCTCTCTCTATCTATGTGTGTGTGCACACGCATATTTGTGTGTGTGTATGTGTGTGTGTGTGTGTGCGTGTGTGTATATGTGTGTGTGTCTTTGTGTAGCGTGGTGGACAATTTTCAACATTTTTACATGCTTTGATGAAATACATTTATTGGGAACTAAACTGAAAACAAAACTCCTCTAAGTTGATGAGACAAAAGTAGCAGAGCCAAGAGAAGAAACAAGAAAGACAATAGAGGACTGTTACTGTTGGCGATAGTGGAAAGGTGAAGGACATAGCGACACACTGA
>JAIFZK010000007.1:5157500-5185000 GCA_027481765.1 Tenualosa thibaudeaui | reverse complement strand
TGAATGATAAGTCTATGGTGTGTAAGACTGCATAACAGCATTCCCCGTGACCCTGGAAGACAAGTTTGTTTTTGCAGACTGTCTGTCTGTCTCTAGTGCATTTTATTTAGTGTTTCTGTTTTTTGGTTTTAATTTCTTCCCTTCACAAAATCAAAGGATCAAATAAAGAGGAGGATGTTTTGGTATCAACACAAGAAAAAAAACCTCTTGTCTGTGTGGAGTACAGTGGAGCAGAGAGGAGCGGAGAGGAGTGGAGAGAGGAGAGGGGTTGAGAGGAAACAGATAAATCAGATCTCTGTGGTCTCCAGAAACACATCCTCATGTTGCTGTGTTTATGACTCAACAGAGGCAGGATTAGGAGCTTTCAGCAAGCTGAATGCACATACACACACATACACACACACACACACACACACACACACACACAAATACACAGACAAAACAACAACATCAATAACAATAACAGCAAATACACATACACACAAACATGCCCACACACACTCACTCCCCCTCACGTACACACCGCAAACCTAGATAGCAGAGGACACAGGGCCTGACCTGAACTGGGTCTTGGCTGAACGTGGGACACAACCGAGCCAGATGTGGACTGGATTCAATCTGGATCTGGACTATAGGAAATCTAAAGTTTGGACAGGAACTGGAGAAGGTCTGTCCAAACCAAAACATTTATTCTTTATTTACTCCGGATGATTGACGGAACACATGACTCTTTTACAGCAACAGCATAGCATAATAGACTATAAGCACTAATAAGCAGAGAGAGTAAAAGTGGAGAGAGAGGCACTTAACGTTTGTTAAGTTCTGTCTTCTATTTTTGCAAGGGGGAGAGGGGGGACTTTGCCGTCCGCTCTCTGGACTTTGCAGACCAAAGTCGAGTCCTCATAAGCTGATACAAAAGATCAATTTAAAGTTTACAAAGTGACGTTATGTGACACTCTCACTTATGGAGCCCAGAACGATTCACGTTTACTCCCATTGTAATGTACTGTGTTACTCTATCTTGGTCAGTATTCAATGATCTTTGGTGTATATTTTTTTTTATATTATGAAATTCGGGTCTCTACATTAATCCCATCTGCAAATTAGTGATTCACACAGCACAGTAAGCAATGAACACAGTGAGTGAACGACCACATTATTCCAGAGCAGGGTCTTATGAGCACTGGACTGGAGTTCTATGAGAGAGGAAGAGGATGGTGAGGAAGAGGGGTTAGGGGAGGAGGAGGTGAGGGAGCTGAAGAGGAGAAGAGTGGGGGAGTTGAGGGAGGGAGGTGATATTGCTTCTCAAGAGACAGGAGGAGGAGGATGAGTAGGAAGAGGAGTAGGAAGAGGGGAGGTTTTGGTGAGGAGAGGAGGAGGGGAGAGGGGGATGATATTGTTTCTCAAGAGACTATCTGAACAGCCTCATCTCTTCCACATTCTTGCTGCGTGTTTGGCAGCGGCACACGACTCAGAAACCAAATCTCCGGGCCCTTGGGCGTCTTCTGTGGAATCTGTGTGCTCAGAGCCAGGGGAAACCCTCATGTGCAAATCACCTCCGCAGACATTGCCTGTTTACAACACTCAACTCAGGTCGTCACAGACACTATGACCACCAGAAATGATCCTCCCAAAACACACACATACATACACATACACACACGCACACACACACACACACACACACACACACACACACACACACACACACAGCTTACTTCATGTTTACGAGACAACACACTCCATCAAACCTCCATCTTAAGGGAATGAATGTTTTCCCTGTGCATCTCTACAAATGACTCATGTTTAAGGATAAAACTCTATAAAACATCTGTGGATGTATATACAGGTCTTTGTATGATGGCCTGTACTCTCTGATGTGCTCTTGTGAGGCCCATAACCTCAAAGTTTTAGGCACATGCATTAGAGTTTTACCTTTCTCTAGTTCAAGGAAAAATATCAGAATTCTTAGTCACTTTTGAGCAAAATGCTAATAGGCGAGTATCTAATGGTCTCATCCGATTCAATGATCTGTGCTAGGCTGCCTAGGGTGCCTTTCCTTCTGGCAGGATATCCTCCCCCTGCCACTAGGCCCAACAGGCCTTACCCAAGGGGCGCGCGGGGCCTGGCGTTACCCAGGAGGCCGAGGGGGTCTGACGACGCGTCCATTGTGCGAGGCGGCAGTCGCGGAGGCAACAGTAGGAGGAGGAGGAGGAGGGAGCTGAGGTCATGGAAGCTGGACCCAGACTGGCAGGCACTCGGCGGCTTCCTTTAAAGATATGAGATCAAGTAAATCAGAATTAGAGCTCGAGACGAGACGAGACGAGACGAGACGAGAGCCCCGCCGATGACTACTGTACGAGTCCCTGATACACAGAGCCAGACTGGGGCGGGGAGGGTTGGGAGGGTGAGGGGAGCGAGGGATAGAGGAGACAGAGAAGGGCAGGGGAGAGAAAGAGAGAGAGAGAGGAGTGGAGAGTGGAGACTAACTGACCAAATGTGAGAAGAAAGATGGCAAAAAAGTAAAAGATAAACAGAGACACAGAGGAGAAGAGAGAGAGAGAGAGAGAGAATGTGAGACAGGCCGGCGCGGCATGTTTGGGGAGGGGAAAAAGCGGGGGACGGAGAGAGAGAGAGAGAGAGAGAAAGAGAGAGAGAGGCACGTGGGTGCTGGCTGGAGCCAGTGAAATGGTTGCTGTGTGCCTGCCAGCGTTTCTGTGGGAATCCACTCACTCTCCAAGAGACAACAACACAATCTCCTTTTGATTGGGCTTGTGTGAGTGGCGACAAGAGGAGCGCTGAGGAGACGAGGGGGAGAGGAGAGGGGGAGAGAGGGAGAAGAGATGTGATGGAGGGAAGAGGAGATGGAGAGAGGCAGAGAGGAGAGAAGAGGAGAGGAGACTGGGAAGATAAGGGAGGGCTAAGGTGTTAGAGGAAGCAACAAGAGGGAGCACAGGGCAGGAACTCACTTCATTGCACACACACAAACACACACACACACACACACACACACACATCTATTCATACAATAATACAATAACAAACAAATTTCCATTCATACACACTTGCTCTCTCTCTCACATACACATAAACACACAGACACACAGACACACACACACACACACAGAGACAAAACATGCACACTCACATCTGCCTCATCACCTCCTGAAGAAATCCATTTTTCATCCCGCTGCCTAAGGCCACAAACAGCAGAGACAAACCAATTGATTTAATATGGCTTCCCCGTCAGGGGAGCAGCCTCCAATGGACACATGAAGATTGAACACATACAGGCGGGTATCGATAAACCAGCTGATTAATGAGGCAGTGTGTGTGTGCATGCGTGCGTGCGTGTGAGTGTGTGTGCATATTGTGCGTGTGTGTGTGTGTATCTGTGTGTGTGTGTACATGTATGTATATGAGACAAACAAAGAGGGAGAAAGAGAGTGGTGAGGGAATGGAAAGAAATATTAAGTGTATTTCTCTGGACATTGTTCCAGATGTCCCTACATTAGAATGTTATTTGCAAAGTCAAAAAGTCTGCCACTCATGGAAAGTAATGTTTGTTGATTTCAGTGCATGTTATTTTTCCAGTCTTTGTGATGCAGATGGACCTCTAGCCCTGACATTCTTTATCATGAACTTTAGCGTCAAATAAAAAGTGTTTCACAAAAAAGAAAACTTAACTTAAGCCCTCCAGTGAACTAGGACTAGGCTAGGAATACCTACCAGAGGCCTTCATTTGTGCCTTACAGGGAGGGAAGTAAAGACCCGTTTGTCCATCTAGATCAAATTCAGTGTCATTTATCTGTCAGCTTCCTGCAGTATCACCAGTGTTATTCCATCCAATGGTGAGTTTCGACCTGCTCCAGGATAGTAAGTGCAGTGTGTTTTTTGCACCTGGGGCCTCTGATCCCTCTCTTGGGTGTAATCCCCACCATCAGGGCCACCCTGGGTGGGCTGAAGGGGGACTGAAAATAGCATATCAGCCATGACAGGCCAACGGATGATTTGTCATCATGATCTGCTCGTTCATTTGTCAAGTGGTGACAGAACTGGAGTTTAGACTTTAGATCAGTGGTACAACAGCGTACCTGTTGTACCACTGTGAACATGTTGTGAACATGTATGTGTGTGTGTGTGGATCTGTGTACCAGTGTTTGTGTGTGTGTATACTGTGTTGATACATATGAATGTGTGTGTGTGTGTGTTTGTGTGTGGCTTATGCATGAATAGTTTACCTCTGAGCTCTTGTCAGGCGGATAAGCTGTGTTGGGTTGACAGACACTTTCAGCAACTAAAGGAACCTTACACTGGTTCTCTGTGTATGGCTTGCGTTCCCCTGGGGGTCTACCACCACCATCTCTGGCTCCATGAGGAGGACACCCACCAATTTGCAACCTGTGCCTGGAGTCAGGGCCTGGGCTTACTTCTACCTGCCTACCCTTACGCCTGTTTTCCAATCTGTCCTAATCACAGCCTTCAGCCTCCTCACTATCTCTATCAGTTGTTTTCTCTTTTACACTTGTTTCTTTTCCTTTCTCCTCTCTTACTCTACCTCTTTATTTCTCCCCAGCTCTCTAATACATATCCTCCATACACTCTCTCTCACACACCTTTGTCCTTTTGTACCTTCCCCTCTTTTCTCTCTTCTTTCATAACTACTCTATTATGTCCTTGGAGGACAGTCATTACTGCTCTCTCTCTCTCTCTCTCTCTCTTGCTTTCTGCCCATACAGTCACCCATGTGTGTGTGTGTCTTTGTATACAGTACATGTGTATGTGTGTTTGCGTCTCCCCTGGGACATCTTGACATCCTGGTCTCTGGCCGGGGCGGCCCTAAACTCCAGGGAGGTTGCAGTGGAAAGTCTGTGTGCCTGCTGCTCCTGAGTAAATCATTTAGACACACACACACACACACACACACAGAGAGAGAGAGAGAGGGTGAGTGAGAGGGTCAAAGTGATGACCTATGCTGCACCAGCCGGGCTTAAATCACCCTCGGGCTCCGGGTGGGGAGATACAGCGCGAGCAGCGTAATGAAAACAGCATGTTCCATTGGACATGGCCATAAGCTCCAGCCTCCGGATCCAGTCTACTGGTTCTAGTCACTTGGTTCCAGTCTTCAAGCTTTTGTCTCTGGTTCTATAGTTTAGGCTCTGAACAACAGAATCGTCCCTAGATTCTAAATGTATTATTTCTTATTTCTGTCATCTGTCCAAAACAAGGAGATAGCTACCTGCTGCCTTACTGCCTGTCTTCTCTGCCCCCTTCCATATTGGCAAAAACTGTTTCAGATAACCTAGGAAGATGGCTAAGTGTCTTTTCTTTATTTCATTGTTGAGACACCTTTGGTGGACACCAGCTACTGACATCTGACTTCATAGTTTGATAAAACTTTGGACGTTGAAGGCAGCATGGACACATTATTTTAGATTTTCTCTGTTTCGGACAGACTCCTACATGAATCTATTTTTCAGGGGTTCTTTGCTCTTCTGGTTCTTTGGTCTTGTGTTTGGTCTTTTAGCTCTTGGCCTTTCCCCTCTTCTGGGTAAGTCCAGGACAGAGCCAGATCAGATCCGCAACAGAACCAGATCAAGGCCAGATCACAGCCAGATCAACTCAACTGCTAGCCAGTCTGACTTTCTCTCCACAAACAGGAGTCATGTTTTTGACAGGGTTAACACAGGGAAAGGGATAGGCATTGGATTGTGGACACGGCTTATCATATTCACTGATGCTTTTTGTTTTGAGACTATTTCGAATGTTTCTTTTGAAACTATTTTGAATGTTTCTTTGAATGTTTTTGGGGACAGATAGAGAAACCAATTTTTGCCAAGAGCTGTTTATCTTGAATGAATCCAAAGATACTTAGACTTAGTCTAAACAGACCTCAGGAGTCACTGACTTGTGTACATATGCCACTTGTCCTGTGATGTCTCGTTTTTTTTCCTCAGAAAGCCTGTTTGTGAGAGGGGAGTGAGAAAGGTGTGTGTATGTGTGTCCGCACGTGTGCGTGTTTGTGTGTGTGTATTTGTGTGTACACAGTATGTGTGTGTGTCTGTGTGAATCTGTCTATATGTGAGTATATGTGTGCATGTGTGTGTTTTGCAGGGCTGGAAGTGAGTGTGTGAGTGAGTGTGAGTCTCTGTCCAGCTCCCAACTGTTGCCTCTGCTCTGGCAGCACCACTCTCCTACCATGTGAGCCAGAGAATGGAAGTTGTGGCGACAGAGTGAGGGGGGCAGGAGGTGTTTGTGTCGGGGGGTTAAGGGTGTGTGTGTGTGTGTGTGTGTGTCGGGGAGGTGGAGTGGGTAGTTGGTCACTTGCCCTGTCTGCTGGTTGTCTCTGCCGCTAGACCTGTGTCCCATTTGCACTTAATGGCTCTGATGACACACTCTTCCTGTGTCTGCTCCCTTTCCCTTTTCTAGCTCTCTCCAACCCCCCCCCCCCTCTCTGGGGCACACTGTAGACCCCGGGGCCCCTGGCACAGCAGACTATATTTGGGCGCTCACTCAGAGCCCGGACTCTCCCTGTCTCCAGGATGGGCCATTTACTGATAGCCTATCAGCTTATGGCTTTTAGGAGGATGGCGACTGTAGGGGCCATCTACCAGTCTGACGCCAGACCAGCAAGTTATCATCATCTTGGACCCCCCCTCACACACACACACACACACAAACACACACACACCACTATCTCGAGATTAACCGGCGGTGCTAATTAGTGTTCTACACAACAGGAATTGTTTTGGGGATGGGGGTGCCAGTGAGGCAGGAGGAACTGCGTTATAACAGAAAAATTCTCCCCTCCGAAGTAACAAACATCGACATCGCTCAAATACCAGCATATGTGGGAACACCTTGTGGGAACCACCAGCTTGTGAAAAGTGGTTCTAGAGGAACAATAGGTCATCAGAGCTGACCCAGTGTGGGCTGACCCATAGTGCTCTCACAGTACCAAGCTCAATGTCCTTAGGTATGCTTCAGCGAAAAAGACTACTGTCATTTTGGATAAGAATGCAGCTAACTTACTATTTAGACTGGTCACATTATATTGGACCAACATAAGTCCCCAGTGATCACCCCAGGCTGTAGACCAACTATAGCAGCACATACACACACACACAAACACACACACAAGAATTGAGGCGGCATCACTGGGGTGAGGTCAGAGGACGAGGCTCTGTTTTAGTTCATCAAACAAGGCAGAGGATACACAGGAAGAGCACTGCTTTATTGGATAGTGTATTAAGTTTAGTTTGTATAGTCTTGTCTGGTGTGTGTGTTTGTATGTGTGTGTGTGTGTGTGTTTTGAGTGAAGAACTTTTTCAGCTGACTTTGCCTATGGCTTTGCTTAGTCTATGTCTGCTGCCTTTGCTTTCTGTGTGAATCTCTACAGGGGAATGTGTGTTTATGTGCACTTGAACCTCCAGAAATTCCTGCCTTTTACTATCTCTCTCTCTCTTTCTCTCTCTCTCTCTCTGTTGCCATGCTCTTGCCTCTGCCCTGTCTGCCTGTAAGAGTATCAAGACTGTGTGCCTGTGAGCGCTCGCACAAACACAGCTCTTACATGTTCAATTACCGTGACATACAAGAATGCTGCTGATTGCTGCCTCACAAAACTACGCCATGGCCACTGGCCAGAGTCTAGCCCAGAGAATAAATGACTTCCCCTGTCAGATCTGGCTCTGATCTGGCCCTAATCTGACTTAGATCTGTTCCTAATCCTGCTCAGATCTGCACCTAGTCCGGCTCTAATATGGCTATCATCTGCCGCCCAAATTCTGGCACGATTCTGCTCTAATCTGCGTCAGCTCAGGGCCAGCTCAGGGCCAGCTCGGGGCCAGTTCTGTGGGTAAGGTTGGCAGCCATGATGGAAACATAGGCATGCTGTATAATTAAGCTTGATGCCCTGGGGTTCACATTAACAGCTTAAAGCGCTGGGAGAGGACGAGGATTGAGCATGAACGCCACGTCACCAACCCAACTGTCAATTAAACAGGAATCTAACAGATGGTTTGCATTTTGCACAACAAAGTTGAACAAGTACACAGCTACTGAGCTGCCTGTGTTCTCACTCTCTCACCCCCTCATTTCTCTCCGTTCTTTTCTCACAGAATCTCTTCATACCGTACTGTATGTGTCTCTCTCAATCTCTCTATCTTTCCATCTATCTGTCATTCTCTTTCTTTCTGTTCTCCTGTCTCTCCTAACTCCAACACAGTTTTGTCTATTCTTATTTCTCTCTCTCTTTCAAATTACATCCTGTGTCCATCTCTCCCTGTCCATCTCTTTAACTCATTCTTTACACACACACACACACACACACACACACACACACACACACACACACACACACACACACACACACACACACACACACACTCCCTTCAACATCCCAGCTACATAGACAGGTAAATAAATAGATAGATAAATATAGATAATTCTAGAATCTGTGACTTGAAAATTCCCTCTCTCACACACACTTGTAGCCGTTTCACTAGTGACTAATTGGCTGCTCAAGGAGATATAGTCATACAACAAACTCTTAGTTCAAACTTGATGCACATCCCATTTTTTACTGTACTTAAGCATTTTGAACATCCACCCTTTTCTTAATTGTGTTGTTTTCATCCCAGTCCTGCTACACACCAGAGGGCCCATGTCTGCTCCATCAGCTAGCACCTCCCTGGGCCCATCCTGAGTGACCCCTGCACATGGTTAGGTAAGGTCCTACCTACCAGAGCTCCATTTTCACTTGGTGAAATGAAAGTCTTAAAAGAAGAAGAAAAATAAAAGAAAACTCTATTAAAAAAAGTGTCTCTGCTAGGGTAGGCAGGGTGATGTCATGCTTGGCACGGCCATGCCTCGTGGACTTTAGGAGGATTTGGTTTACTGCTGTTCGGGAAACTTTAAAAAGTCCAGTGGTTCACACTGCGAGTGTTTGTACTCCCTCCAGTCCCCCCTCCACCTCCCTTCCTCTCTCTCTCTTTCCCTTGCTCTTTCTCTTTCATTACCCCTTTCTCTCTCTCCTTCGTTCCCTCTTTCTTTCTCTCTCCTGTGTCCCTGGTGTTCTGTGCCACTTTACTGCGCTCATCATGAACTTGTTTTTAGAAGCCAAGCACTTTCTGTCCCTAAAACACACACACACACACACACACACACAGAGTGAGAGTGTGAGAGAGAGAGAGAATACAATACACACTCACAGCATATAAACTTTGTCCACCACATAGTAACAAGCACATCCTTTCCGAGTGAATGCACCTAGTTCAACAACGGTGTGTTAACTCAGTGGACAGGCTCATCGATATCTCTTTGTGGCGACCCCCACTAACCCCGGGGGCTGTGGCGCGTTATTGATGATGGTGTGGAGTGTGTTTGGAGCCTGCATGTGAATGCTGTGCTGGCGTGTGAGGGCCAGGTCTTCCCGAGGTGTGAAAAGGCAGTGGGTGCCAGTATACTTTGGCCGTGGGGCAGCCTGCGCTGTATACGTTGGCATGCTCTCCGGCTGGATATTTTCTCTTCTTACAGTCAAGTATCCTGGCTACTACCATGCACAATCCAGGGTAAAAATTTATGTATGCATAAATCTTCATGCAAGCAAACACACACACACATGCACACACATACACACACATGCACACACATACACACACTCACACCTCCCTAACCCTACATACACAAGCGCACACACATACACACATACCATGCAGTCATACTCACTCTATAATGACCCTCCGGTCCTTTAACACGCTCGGTCAGTCCAGTGGGCAGTTATAAATTCTGAGGCTTTGTCAATGAAGTATTCAGAGTGGCAGCTCAGTGTGCTGGCTTGGCGCAGAGAAACCCGGAGTGCAGGATATTGTGCCGCTTGCAACAACCATAAAGTTGTGAGCAGACAGTGGCCATGTTGTTCGCCTCGGCTCCTCAGGTTGAACCTGGACGGGCCCAGACTGTGAAACCCCTCACCCTCGTAAGGACCCGCGCCTCCGGTGTGGCTTTATATTAGAGGGAATATTTGGCTGTCAATAAAATCTGAAATGGGAGAAGACACACAAACGCAGGACCAAGGGGAGTGAAAAAGGCCTCGCTGAAGTTAATGTTCTTCTTAGCGGACAATAGTAGCCCTTCCACAATAAAATGTCATTTTAAGCACAGAAGAGTTTACAATATGACTCTAATAGGAAGCCTTGATGGAATCTGTCTGTCTGTGAGCATGTGTGTGTGTGTTTGTGTGCCCGCGCCTGTGTGTCTGCAAGTGTGTTTGTGTGCGAGTATGTGTGCGTTTGTGTGTCTGTGCAGACAAGAGTGTGATTGCGTTTAAATCAATCTGGCAGAGACAGTGCAATTAGGAGTGGTTATCTGGCTCCCAACGACAGACTGTCTCCATGACCCACTGAACAAATGCTGATAAAAATGCTGGAAAATATTATTCTTCGCTCGCTCACTCGCTCGCTCTCTCGTCTGTGCGTCTGTGCACTAGTTAGTGTCTCTGTCTCTGTCTCTGGCAGTGGCTAGGGTGACCCTGTCGCTGAGAGGGGCCCTCAGCCCTGGACAGCTCTGACTGTCCGGAAGACGGAGAGGAAAAAACACTGCCGCTCAGCGATAAACCGCTCCATTGATCGCCCAGCTCCCTGGGACCAGAGTCCATCCCCCCCGCCTCCCCCAGTGAAATGATAATAATTTGATAAAAAAGAAACAGCAATCAGAATCTTTTTTTTCTTTGTCGTTTTTGTTTTGTTTGCTTCCCGTGTTTTCCTCCCCTGCCTCCCCTCATCCTTACTTCCTTCTCTCCCCACTCTGGAAAAACAAAAACAAACCCAGGTGTTTGTCTACAGCGGTTATGTTTTCCAGTACGACGTGTTGAACACGCCACAATGGTGAAGCGTGCAGTGCGGGCTTTCATGATCAGTTAATCTTGTTGACAATCTGCCTTCCGGGTGGCCAATGTGGGCACAATATTATGCAGTGTAAAAAGACAGAAAGTGTTATTCAGAGGTCAACCAAAGACATGCATACAACACAACACGCAAATTACACCTGTTTGCCCACAAAACAGCACTGACATTAAAAGGCTTTTCCACATTACATATTGATAAATCCAGGTCAGGCAGAGTCTGTCCACAAAGAACAATGCCAATTAGCAATGATTTGTTAAAGGCCAAAGCATTGCACTTGAAACTAGTTTCGACCAAACATCTTTCCCATTGCTGTGCAACTACACTACATAGGCTTGTGCCAATTTGCCTGACTCTGTTATTCACTACTAGGAGACCCTGTTTGCTTGTGTAGACCTCTTATATTTATCACTGCTCTGTCTAGCAGAGGAAGAGCAAGAGCTGAGCGGAGGAAGAGAGGGGGACTGTGACTTCTGCACACAGGGGTCATGACCTCTGGAAGCCCATAAATCAAGTGCACCAGGAGGGCCTCCAAAGGGGTGGGGAGTTTTTGTTGGAGTGTGTGTGTGTGTGTGTGTGTGTGTGTGTGTGTGTGTGTGTGTGTGTGTGTGTGTGTGTGTGTGTTGAGTGTTGGTGGTGTTATTTACTATGTCACGGCTAAACAGCCACCTCTGGGACAACTATAGGGTTCACAAACACCCTGAGCTCTGAGGATAATTTATTTTACTTCATTTTTATCTGTTTTACAAAATGATATGCTAAATTTTCATTTATTTGTTTTATCCAAACCGACTCACAAATGAAGCACAACAGCCAAGCTTCATTGGAGATCGGAGACTTGACCAAGTTCAAACTTGATTCTTTTTCATTTGGTTATTTAATGGCTGTAAAATAACTGTGTGGCATCAAACCCTGGGATCAAAGCATGTAATGTGTATTATGTTTGAACAAAAAGTTTAGAAGAAAGTGCCTTCAACACGTTTGTTTGTGTGTGCTGTTTAAAATTTAGAAACCCACGTGAAAAGCACATCTGTCCTTTCTTAACAATATATCCTCTGAAGGTGAAAAAAGTACAGGGATATGCTGTAGGGTTTGACCACCAAATACCCGCCCCCCCACCCCACTCCCACCCCCACCACACACACACACACACATTTTGACAGTCATTCACAAGTCTATAAGGCCAAATGGCAGCAGCAGTGAGAGGCCAGACCCAGAGAAGAAGGGGAAAGAGACAGAAAAAAAAAAGAAAAAATCAGAGAGAGAGGCAGGATGATAGACTGAGATTTAGAGTAAGAACAAGAGATAGAGAGCAGCGGAGAGTCATCTCCTCACCTACCTTTCCGACCCCCCCCCCCTCCACCCCCTCCCCCACCACCTCCTTTCCTATCCTCTCCCTCTGTCCTTCTCTCTCCTCCATCTCTCCTCTCCTCCAGTCTCTGTGTCTCTCTGCCCCGGCTGGGCTGAATGGGGCCAGTAATGCTGCGGCTGGGCTGGAATGCACTGGTGGAGCCTGGCCACTGACAGAGGGCCCCTAGGGGCATGAATCAGCCATGCTGATACAAAGACAAGATGACACACACACACGCACACACAAACGCAGCCTCAGGCCCCGTCTGCCCGGCCACTCCGTCTCCAGTGCCACCAAATGAATCCAATTGCTTCCAATTAAAGATTTAACCATCTCTCTTTCCTCCTCACTCCTTCTTTGTGTGCTTTCTTTCTCTCTCTCTCCCCTCTCTCTCTCTTTCTTTCTTTCTTTCTTTCTTCCACTATCCTCTCTCACCCCCCACCCCAACCTCTCCTCTTGTTTTGCCGTTCCCAGTATCTGCCTCGTGGAAATGCCACAGACTCATATCAACGTTGCATTTTGGAGTCAGAAATTGATGGACAGGGCATTTGGAAACCATGTGATTGTGGGTTGTGTAGATGTTTTGTTCAAGCAAATGCACAAAATACATCTTAATCTTCTCAATTTGCTACGCACTTTGACTACTGCTGAACAATGCATGTTTAAGACAGTGCAACCCAGTAGAAGGGCAATAAAAACTCAAACCCAACTTGGTTCATTGTGATGAATGTTTAAAATGTTAAAAATAAATAAATAATGGCAGGCATTGTGAGACGGCTGAATTCTATCTTTCTGCCCTTTCACTCAGAGCCTACGTAGAGACCCTTGAGAGAAGTTCCTCTTCCAAGTTTTCCCCAAGACCCCTCTGCCCAAACCCCCTCCATGTCCACAGTCCTAAGTGTGCGTGCCTGGTTCTCATTAAGGCCCATCTGAGACACACAAACACACACACACACACACACACACACACACATACACATACACACACATACACACACACACACATATACATATGCCTATACACACCTACACACACACTCACAAACACACACACACTCACACTTGCTCCCCTTGGTCCTGTGCAGAAAGAATGCCTCCTGCTCACGGGATATATGGCCGCTGTCACACACCTGGGCCCATTATTGTAGCGTTGCCTGATCCTTGCGCTTTCCCTGCAGTTTACTCCAAACTTCAGCCCTCTCCCAACTTCTTCTCTGCTTTCAGAGAGTCTGATCACTCGCTTTACCTTCTCCTCCATCTGATCACTCGCTTTACCTTCTCCTCCATCTGATCACTCGCTTTACCTTCTCCTCCATCTGATCACTCGCTTTACCTTCTCCTCCATCTGATCACTCGCTTTACCTTCTCCTCCATCTGATCACTCGCTTTACCTTCTCCTCCATCTGGTCACTCGCTTTACTTTCTCCTCCATCTGATCACTCGCTTTACTTTCTCCTCCATCTGATCACTCGCTTTACTTTCTCCTCCATCTGATCACTCGCTTTACCTTCTCCTCCATCTGATCACTCGCTTTACTTTCTCCTCCATCTGATCACTCGCTTTACCTTCTCCTCCATCTGCTCCTCCCACCTGCCTGCTGTCTCAGTCTACCTTGCCTTGTCTATACACACATAGTCATAGCCACTCTATATAGCCTCTCTATCACACACACACAAATATGCAGTGAGTATATACATACACTATACAGTGTATAGTCTTCTTTCTCGTGCATGCAGTCACACACAATTCCACTATGAGCATGTGGTTACACATGGTACTTACACACAGGAATTTTCTCTGGGCTAATGACTTAAAGAAAACATCAAGGAAGCATTTCTGACATGGTAGAGTTGGCAGCATTGCGTCTGCTTAATCTTCCACAGTCATAGTGAGACAACAGTACAGGACTTCCCCGTTGGAGAGTGATCCCAGAGGCTTACAGAGACGTCTGGGGCCCATTTCACGCACACATATACTCACATATATTCTCTCTTTCACACACTCGCACACACATACACACACACAGGAGCATGCACACACACACACACACTCACTCACTATCACTTCTTATCAGTTGTAAGGCCGTGTGCCTATCTTCTTCTTCAACCTGCTCTGAAGAGGAGTCATGTGGCTGATCAAAGCAGGAGGGCTGTTCAGCATGACCACAAGACCAGGGCAAGACATTCACTTCTTGGACGCCTCCCTCTCTCTCTCTCTCTCTCTCTCCCTTTCTCCCTCTCTCTGTCTCACTTTCATGCTGTCTCTATTATCTCCTCTGCCGCCTCTCCGCCTTTCTCTCTCTCTCTTCCACTCCCCCTATACACACACACACACACACACACACACACAGTCCCTCCATCCTCAGGTTCTTGTGGCTAGCCAGTGTGTATCCCTCCACTGAGTCTAATTTGATTTGCTCTCCTCTCCCTCTGAAGTGTCTGTCCGTCTGTCCAGCCCGATCCCACTCCCCACTCCCTCCCTACTCTGCCCAGGGCTGGCGTGACCACTGGAGTATTACCCTGGAGTCTCCAAGGGGTGTGGATGGTGTGCCCCTGGCAGTGTTATGGCAGAGCTTTGTGTGTGTGTGTATTAGGGGTGGACAGTGAGTAAGGGAATGGTGTGTGTGTGTTTGAATGTGTGTGTGTGTGTATGTGTTTGTGTGTGGGTACAGACAGCCTGTGTGAACAGCTGTGGTCTGTTTTCAGCCCTCCGACTCAATTACCTCCTCTGCTTTGAAGAGGTCTTTCCTTACACGCCTTCACACATGCAACACACATTAGGGCCAGTCCGCCAGGGAAGAAGCCATGGACATGGGGTTCAAACAACCTCCCCACCACACACACACACACACCCCCCACCCCTCTGAAATATATTTCTACTGTTCGACAGTCTGATGAGTAAGACATTCATCGAGGCCTGTCAGAGAAGGGTTGTAGGACAGAGCAAGAGACACAGAGAGAGAGAGAGAGAGAGGCCTCTCTCTGCCAACTAGGTCATTTATAGTATCAGTCCTAATGTTGAGTCACACTGTGGTTATTTGTGTAGATGAATAACTCCATGGTGAAAATGAAGGACTGAAATATTGCCGAAGACACCCATTGCACACGTGCGTGTTATTAGAACGCCACGCAGCATGGTGAACCTCCTCAAATTACCCATGGTGCTTTACTTGTTGCTGTTGAGGATTTATCGCTTGTCTTTCAGCAAAATGCTGCTCAAAACTCAATAAAGACATGCTTGCCAAAACTCCTACAAACACTTTTCTTTCTTAGAATTCCAGTTTGACAAAAACTTCTATGTTTAAAATGAAACATTCTGTGATTCTTGGAGCTTGGAGTGCATCCTTTCCATCACAAGCACGGCATCATGGAATCAGTTAACACAGCATTGTCTACCCAACACTGCTCGGAATAATTTCGCCATGTTTGTTTTGGATACACAGCCTAGTTGTGCAGTCTATCCCATCTAATTTCAATGGACATGATTGTTGTAGGGCAAATGTATCCATACATGGTTAAAAATGCACCTATCTTCCTGAGTGTCTCTGCAGACAGATTCATAGTCTTAACAAGGAAGACACCAGGTCTTTCATCACAACATTTGGGAGAGTGGTGGTTTCATACACAGGATAGTAAAGTGTGCATAAAAAGATTTAAAACAGTGCGTCTGTCTATAATAACAGTTTTCCTTGCTCCACCGTATGTGTGATTGAGTTACAAAGGCGAGTGTGTGAGCAACAGGTGCCCTCAATGCAGTGCAGGCGTGAAGGGTTCCGCACGTTAGTCCTCCAGTAACCTCCATGAACCGGCCAGAGAGAAACCTGACACGAGAACACACACGCACACACACACACACACACACACACACACACACTTGCATTCAGTAATCCTAGAGATATGGTCAAGGGTGGTCTGAATGTATTGTCCGTACAATGTGTGTGTGCCTGTGTGTGTGTGTTTATGTGTGAGCATCCATGTGTGAATGTGTGTGTGTGTGTATGTGTATATGTGTGTGTTTTTGTTTGTGCGTGACCATCTATGTGTGCATGTGTGTGTGTGTGTGTGTGTGTGAAAAATAGAGAGAGCACAAGTTCCAGTTAGTTCTGTGTAAGGTGTAAAACCCTCAGGAACCTAGCTGTCAGTAGACTTAAATATTATTACAGCACCTCACACATCTCAGTCATCTGTGCAAACAGGAAATAATGCTGTTAATTTAACCGTAAAATATAATACTCATTTCTTTGATGTGTTTTGTCAATGTTTCTTCTACCTTTTAAAAATGTTGCTTTACCACTTGATCTTTTGATTAATAACATTGTCATTCAATAACATTGTTTAAACTGTATTTACATACTTTCCTGTTGTATAAGCAAGTAAAAAATTGTATGCTGCCTTTTGGCAACTTGCCAATGAATAAGGAATTTATTTCATTCACTGTCAAAGGCAACTACAGTGGGCGCGTCTATTTGCGTTTTTTCTCCTGCGTTTAACCAATCCCTGTCTCGGGGGGCAGGTAGTAAATCCTAGGGAGCCAATAGGCAGTGCCTATTGCTGAACTTTTGCTACTTTGAGCAAGTTAATACATCGGGGGCGTGTCCCCGCCCGGCAGACTCCAGTCAAAGCTTTTAACCCTTTACTTGCCTGCTGGGAGAGGAAATGCTCTTGAAGCAGTACAGCAGAGATTACATGGCCTACATATTACAATATAGTCCTTACCCTCTGGATAGATGGAACAAACTCATCATCATTATATTATTATTATTATTATTATTATTATTATTATTATTATTATTATTAAGTAGAAGTAGGTCTAAGTGCAGTATTTCCTCTGACTTCTTGTCATAAATGACTATTAATGTCTTGCATAGAGGTTGTTTGCTAATATAATATAGCCTTGACTTGAAGACTGAAATTATGGGAAAAACACAATCCAAACCTTAGTATTCTCATGGACTGACATATGCCATGTTTTTAAGATGAGTCAGTATTCTCTTTGCAAGGTGCATTTGAATGACTCAGATACACTCATACCTGGATTACTGGAAAATTAGATGGTGCTGTATCTTGTTTAACAAGAAAGGCTTTTTGCTTGTTTTGCAAGATGGTGAAATATTGAAGATGCAAGACACTTTTGCCCAACACATCTAAACGAGGGAGGGGATGTTCTTAACATTAGAATCTGTGGTACGTGGCTGGAATTCGCAGCCGAATGAGGGGCCCTGGCACGCCATGAGGTCATTCCATGGAATCCGCGGGCTTCCCGCTCCATTGGAAATTCCTTGTGTGCAGGTAACATGCGCTTGCACCTTAATAGCAAATACCACATTTAGAGAATTGTTGAAGCAGCTAAAGATATCTTTAACTAATAAAGTAGGCGTTTTTTCTTTTACTACGAAAAAAAATCATGTTAAATGTCCTGTTTTATTGTGTTTGTGGTTGGGTTTAATATTCCTCGATTTGGTAATTTGTTGCAGTTTAAAACTAAAAGTATAAGTAAAGAGTCAGAATCTGAAGTCGAAAGAAAGAGATGGATGTTACGCCTTTAAGAGTTAAAGAAACTCGAAACCTTGTTTGCGCAACAATCAGTGCAGCTCCCAGCCGCCAAAGTGTCTAGACTAGCACATGATGGGAGCCAGCCAATGGCTCCGGCGCTCTCCTCGGGGGCCCCGTGTGTGTATGTGTGTAAGTGTGTGTGCGTGCGTATGTGTGTTTGAGCGAAGAAAAAAAGAAAAAAGAGAGAGAAACGGAGAAAGAAAGGGATCTGGGTTGCAGTTTGAGCAGACCTGAACGCGGAACCAGGAGCACCGCTTTAGTCCACGGATTGTTACTCTTCCTGGCTTTGCCTCGGAGGGATATTTTTGGATTGTTAAAGGAGTTCGCCCTAACGCTGGACAACAAACGTGATTGTGAATTCCGAACGGATTTTCTTTGGGGGATTAATCCGCTGCGGGGCCGCTTCATTCATGTTCCCAGTGCCGCTTTAAAGAGTGAATCTAAGGGGGTTTCAAAGTCCGAACCCGCTGCCTGTGCACAAGTTGGTCGCAGCGGGTCATGGGGATTGTGGCAAGCTGAAGTCATCAAGTTTCCTCCGGTTTTTATTCTTTCATGTGCATTGAAACGGATTTAGCGAAGATATTATAGCTGTAGCCTAGACGTGAGGTCCCGTTCATGGATAACAGTTTTGCATGCACTTGACAGTACCATATTCGTAGATGAATGCATTTTGATTTCTGTGTACCCGTGCATTTTAGTTAACTTGTGTTTTTTAATGCAGAAGTACCTTTTTGCTTCCAACCTAATGTTGTGCTTTGCCCATCAATACTCGGCGCTTGGCTGTGCATGCGTTGCACGGCATTTAATCAACATTAATGTTGTGCAACGAGCCTAAAGTTAGTAATCACCAGCGAAGATCTGAACAAAAATAAACGCATATAGATTTTTAAATTGTCGTATGTTCAGGACGAAACGCTCAGGTCTTGTGCGGCGACTCTGGAGAAGCCGTTTGATTCCAGATAAGGACGGGGGCGATGGAAATGGCAAATGTAGCGAGGGCTGTCGGGACGATCTGTGCAGCAACAACCCAGAGAAAATTCCCAAGACGGAACTCAGACCGATGACACCGAGCGGGTCGCTTGTAGTGGACTATGGGGGAGTGTGTGCTCGGAGTTCCGAGGAGGGTAGCGGCTCGGGGGTCACTTTGGACCAAGATGGGGGTGCGGTGTCTGTTTTGGAGCAAGAAAGCCCCCGATCCGTGCAGGACAGCGACTGTAGAACTGTTACTTGCTGCTTGTTTAAAGATCGGGACCACTCCGGATCTCGAAGCCCAGAGACGGCTCAGAGTAAGGAACCAGGTTCTTGCCAGTTCATGCTGAGGAACAGTAGTTCTCGGGACTCCAGTTCGCCCGAGGGTCAGGAGCCTAAGCCCCGTTCGGTCATGGAGCAGGAACTGAAGACCGCCACTTACTCGCTTCTGAAGAGGCTGAAAGAGAAAACGCTGGATACTCTGCTGGAGTCCGTGGAATCTAAAGGAGGGATGCCGAGCGAGTGTGTGATGGTGTCCCGAACAGAGCTCCGTCTAGGCGGCCACATGGCTCCCCCGCAGCTGCTTATATGTAAGCTTTACCGGTGGTCGGACCTGCAGCACACGGCCCAGCTTAAAGCGCTCTGTGAGTGCAAGAGCTTTGCCATCCAGGACGGCCCGTCGGTGTGTTGTAACCCTTATCACTACAGCAGACTTTGTGGGCCAGGTAAGGCAACCTGTACAAAGTATATTGTATTTGTACTGTTACAGTTGGACTGGATTTGCGTGGAGCCTGAAATAGTATATAGTTCTGGCAGTAGAAAAAAAATTAAAATGGTCAGGTTACATGTGCTGTGTATTTAAAGTGTCTATCTTGTAGCCTAATATTTAACATATAGTCTTCCAGCTTTATGTTGTTAGATTGTTCTATAATTACAAATGTTAGGATCAAATATTGATTGCCGACCTATAATGCGCTTAAATTGACACAGATGTGTAAATGTGAGTTTGTGGACTTCGAAGTTTGATGACGGATAATGCAGGGGATTTTAATGGATTAATGGAAGTAGTTGGTTGTTTGCGTTATTGTGTCATCCTCCCGTCTCATCCTCATCTTTGTCACTAGGTAATTCATAATGGTGTGAATTGAAGTCTTAGTACATTGGGAACTTGTAGTTAAGTTGTGAAAGAGTTCTACGAGATGGGCATACACGTTGTACATCACTTTCCTTCCTATGGAACAAAGGTAAAGGTAGGTCCCAGGGTGAACATTCCACGGATGAACAAGAGTATTGCTACTTTGATCGCTTGATGCTATGTTTGCAGCTGCACTCATTATACGAAAATCTAGGTGAAGAAAAAAAAATGGATAAGGAAAGATTTTATATTCAGAGCTGGGTCGGCTTGTAAGTAGATTCGCACTACTGAGTTCCGTCCAAGGGACCCCGGGTGGCCATACCATACTTTCTCTCGAGTGCTGAGCTTAAATGTCCATGTCGTTGCAATGTCCTCCCGGCGCAGCGTGCCAAGCTGGAACTGTGGTCTGGCCGACCTGTGACTCTGGGGCGCTTGGCCCCGATGACCTGCTGACCACGTGTAATATCGCTTGTAAAGATGGGAGGCATCGGTATTTCTGTCTCCGATGTTGGCAGCGGGTCTGGATCTTTCCATAACATCCGCGTTAGCTGGAGCCAAATGGCTGCGACCCGTAGGCTGGACTGATTCAAAGACACGACACCAAAGATCTTAAAACTGATAGACAACTGGCAGAGACAGCGGCACACTTGTGTGATTACCGATTCGCACGACAGTCTCTCAGCCTATTACTTTCAACTCTTGTCTACCTTTAACCCCTGTAGCAAAGCTCTGGGCCAGATAGTTTTAATGACATTGGTTTATACTTTATGCCGAAGTCCCGTCTTGAAACATTGGAAAAGACTTCAAATCTAATCCATTGTTATGCCACACTCCGTGCGCAAAGGCCAGTCACCACCTCGGCACCTTGCCATTTATCGCGAAATTGCGGGGCATTTCAACTGGTGTGGAGACGCTGTGTGCTCGGGGGGCCGCTGGGGAGTGGGGCTAGACAGCTAAAGCCCTCCACTCGCCTTTTAGTGGGCTTCAGTATACATTGCTCGCAGGCGCTCATGCGTGTCCCGATAAAGGTGCTACTTCTCCCATGTTGTTTAGGGAGAGAAATATTCTGATAGTTAATGGTACTTTTCCTCAGTGAAACGCCCTTTCCTTCTCAAATCTAACTCGCAATGCTAGAAAAAAATACTTCTTAGCGCTCAACTGTGCTATCAACCCGATTTGACAATAGTCCACAAACAACTTTTCTGTTGTCACATGGCGTTGCCATAATATAGTAATTACAGGACTGCGCCTGTAAAAGTCAGAAACAAACAAGCATCCAGCAAACATTACTTTCAGTCAGGTAAACATTATGGGAAAAAAACTACTGCGTGCTTCCATAACACACCCTAGTCATTTGAAATGAACAAAATATTTATTTGTTCAGAATTCATAACAGGATAAAGTGGCTCTTTCTATTTTGATCATTAAAAGTCGGGGACAAAATAAAAGTTTAACGACGCTCCTGAAGAAAACACACATGCAAGTTTTAGCCAAAGCATATTAGAATTTAAAACAGACAAACCCCCATTTTGTCCTTTTATTTAGTCAGACATTATCCCTTTGAAATGAGATCAGTTTCAAGTTGCGCTGTAAAAGCCTTTTTTTCCCGAGGAGGTCCCCCATGCTATTTAGCTGACGAACGGTGATAATATACAGTTAGCATACTGCTGGCGCCAGGCAGACTAGCTGCGTGGATCTGAGGGACTGAGTTAGGATCCTGGCGATCACTGCCTCCAGCCTTAAAGAGCCCGGCACTATTATGCCTTTTCTCCTTTTCCTTTTCCCTATAGGCGAGGTCACGGAGTGTTCACAAAGTTTGCTGTCCTTTGTTTTGTCGAACTTTGCTGTTGTTATTTTTCTGTTTTGAAATTAGGAATTAGCAGCTTTGAGCTTTGTAGAGTTAGTAGTAACTTCAGTATAGGCCTCTATTTTTCACATTCTTTGTGGGATATGTGGCACATGTTAAGTTTATTTGGTTAAACTTTAGTTACAGTCAGTGGTTTGTAGGGAAACATTTCACTTTGTATTTAGAAGCAGAGGTTAAAGTAAAAGTAAACCTAACAGCTTACTTTTTGAACTTGAAAGTTTCTTTACATTTAAATCTTAGGTGTGAGTTGTGTAAACTAACCTGAGTTTGAAATGAATGATGAAATATGAGGCAACACAAAGTCAATATACATTTTGTCATATACTATACAAAAAGGGCTGTTCTATTGCATAGTTGCATACCTGTTACCTGGTCTTATGATCTTTCTTTTCTGTATATTGCTTGAAGGGGCCAGTTTCACAGGTACAGAAGTTCTACAGTTTGGCCTCCTGATTTTATCTGCTCACATTTGTGGTGACCAGTAAAACTTAAATGCCATTTTATGATGTACCGCCGAATAGTTACAGTGACACAGTTACACTGACATGAGCCTGTTTCCTGACATCAGTTCAGAGAGTTAGCAGACTAAAGCACTATACTCTACACTGTAATAGTCGACTGGTGCAGAGTTGGTATGGACATGGCAAAGATCTAACCTTGACCTAGCACCATTGGCCAGCATGTGCCTTGGTATTATGGATGCTCCCTGGGTCCCTGGGCCCATAACTGAGTAGGACTCAAACCCTAACTTTCTTACCAGGCTCATTAAGTATGGTTCCTGGGCACATAACTGAGTAGAGCTCAAACCCTGACTCTAACCTGGCTCATTTGTGTTTCAGAGTCGCCACCTCCCCCCTATTCCAGGCTCTCCCCCAGCGAAGAGCACAAGCCACTGGGTAAGTCCCATCCTCATCCCTGTCTGCTCATCTGTCTGTCTGTCTGTCTGTCTGTGTGCATGCGAATGAGGTGGAAAAAGCTGCCAACCATATAATCATGTGTTCAGATTTCACAAGGTTTTTTTTTCCTTTGCTCTCCGTCTTGCAATGGCAGCATTACCATAGTGTACTCTCTGAAGGTATGCCATCACTCTGTCTATACATGCTCTTCCAGTTTGCACATTATGCTGACTGTGGTGTTGGAATTACAATGAGCTCATTGTAAATGGAATGGAACAACATTGCAAATTGCAAATTGCAAAGTGATTGCAAATGATGTTTGGGGGCATTTAGTGGGATAGTTGCATTACTTTTTACTACTTCAAGATTTACATTTATTTCCACCAAGTTGGGACAGCTTGGTTATTTATGTAAGATTTAAATACATTTGTATCTATGTAAGATTTCAATAAATACATGATCTGCAAATTATTTCAAAATCAAGGTTCAGGGTAGTTACTCCTATTGGGATTTCCCCATATGTCCCTATAGAACATAAATATGAGGTGTCTTTGCCTATCAAGCCTGTGATCAGGCCTTGGGTAGTGGACTGAGGCAACCATATGTCTGTGGACTTATGTGTTGCATGGTTGTAACCATGTAAAAGACCAATGTAAAAGAACAACCTGGTGTTGTGTTGAAACCATCAGGCATTGACAGATTATCTGGCCCCTGGCTTGTGCATGCATGTGTGTGTGTCTGTTTTGAGCAGCAGATATGGAATTGTGGCGAGAACGAGGGAGAGAGAGAAAGAGAGTGAGAGAGAGAGTGCGCCTAGAGAGAGCAGAGAAGAGGAAACAAGCAGGGCTAGAACAACGAGAAGAATTTTAATGGTGGCAATTAGGCACAGTGACCAGGAATTTGTGTGGTAGCTCCAGGAGCGGGCGCAGAGCAGAGCAGAGGAGCGAAGCCTCCAGCCAGCCCTCTGACAGCCAGTCCGTCAGTCATCGCCCGGCCTGCCCAGCCGACAGGCCCCTCTCCAGCATGCCAGTCTGAAGTGGGAGTGGGGCCGAGATGCTGCCCCCGCTGCTCATGGCCATGCTGTGTGCTGGTATAGGCTCATTGGAGCTGAGGCTGTGGATGCCAAGATGTGTGTGTACTTGTGTGTGTGTATGTTTAGGGAGGGGGTTACATGGGATTTCCTCTCTCCTCTATGCCACAGAGCCGGCCACAGCTGGGGGGTTTTGGGGGGGAATGTTGGAAGGGTGATGGCTCGGGGTGGTTGTTGTTGGTAGGGGTAAGGGGCAACTTGCCCAGTTCAGCAGTGGAGGAGGGATTGGCACCAGCATAGGTGCCAGGCAACGTTTAGTCATCGCCTGCGATCAGGAATAATTGAGGTTGGATGTGGGGCTCCCTTGCGGTGTTCAGAATGTATGTATGTGTGTTCGTATGTGGAAAGAAAATGATTTGAATGGCTGAATGGGCTCAGGTCTGCTGGATTAGGACTCCTCTGACTAATGGACACTGGCACACCACACACTGCTATAGCCATTCCTTTATCTTGTTGGGGTGTTTATTCTTTGTTTATGTGTCTTTCTGTCTCCAGCATCCAGCATTCCAGAATCTTCTAATTCTTTTTAGAGTATTTACAAGCTACATCTTTTTGACATTACAGCACCATTCCTGTTAATTATGTGATGCCTTACAAGGTAGATTCCATAAATGTTGTAGTTTCTGTGATGAGTATTGCTGACACATAGTCAGTATACAGTCAGTATACAGTCACAGAAAACATGTTATGTACAGGTTGCTCTGTGTTATAGTAGTGTCTCATAGTTTCCAAAATAAACATGCCAATGTCTCATATATGCATTGGCGATGTATATAGTTTATAGTCATATGACTATTTATATGACTGTTTATAGTCATATTACTGATTTAGTAATAGGTTTGTTGTATGTGTACATGTGTACCAAATATGCATGCATGCACTGTGGTTTCACCAGAGCAAATCCTCTGCAAGGTAATGCTGTTAAATCCTCTGCAATGTAATGCTGTTAAATCCTCTGCAAGGTAATGCTGTTAAATCCAGGTGAATAAGGAATTACCTGTGTGGGATAAGAATAGGAAATTCACATAAACGGATCTCCAACATACATCAGATTTTTGCTACAGTTGCAGGTTCAGATATGAACTTAGAACATAATATTGTATGCTATCATTTAAAGTATTTAAAGAGGCTTTACTGGGTCACTCTCATTCATAAAAATTGGGAGCTTGAATTGTTTCTGAATTAAAACACATTAGTACTGACACAAAATTCTCCTCTTAGCACAATCTCCTAATTATATTTTTTTTGCCAATGGAAAACACTCTTTACACACATCAAAAGCATGGGGTTAAGTAAATAGTGAAGTATGTGTTTTTTCATATTGTGTGGGGACATTTTTATAACGATACTAGTGAACTATTCTTAACATGGCTGCTCACATTATGAATTTCTGTCTTTGTTTTTAATATATTTTACGTTGCACTGCAGGCTTCATTATGCTCTTGATAAGCATACTTTATTGTATTTGTAAGTCCACTATATCATCTACATATTGACTTCAGACTTAATGGTAAGGATCAGTATGTTTCTGTATGTAGCTGCATAGTTTGTTAGGGTCCTGATAATGATGCAGTGTTGCTCTTCCCCCTCGGCAGATCTGTCAGATTCCACTCTCTCTTACACTGAAACGGAGGCTGCCAGCTCACCGGACATCACCCAAGGGGAATTCTCAGGTCAGTGTGCCCCCACATCGACTGACACAGGATGCTGGGCTATCAGGGTTTTGGGGTGTTGTCTCTTTGCAGAATGAACCCAGGGGCTTGTGTGTGTGTGTGTGTGTGTGTGTGTGTATGTGTGTGCGTGTGTGTGTGTTGTCTGTATCTACTGAGTTAGACTCGGAACAAAAAGTTCAGGTCTGCAGTTGAAGTGGTGATAGAAATGATGTTGGTGTGCGTGTGTGTTTGTGTGTGTGTGTGCGTGTGTGTTGTGAGGGATATCCACTGATAGTACAAACAAATGGTCCAGTATGACTTCATGGTTTAATGTTCTCTGTTTGGACCCTATCAGGGTGAGGGTGAAAAGCAGGGTGCTTGTGTGGTATCAGTGTTCAAACAGAGATCTGGGTGCCGACCGTGACCTTGTGTGTGGGGTTTGCTTACTTTGCTCCGGAGTGTGAATGGAAACTTTTGTTGTATGCAACCCAGGGTAAAGCACCGCTCTCTTTCCCTCTCTCCCTCCCTCCCTCTCTCTCTTTCTCTTTCTCTCCCTCTGTGACTCCATCGCCACGGTGATATCACCTTTTGTCTGGAATATCATATCAAAACATTACCGCAAGCAATTAAGAGAAAGTTGTGTTTTTAATCTCTGAACTGAGTGGTGACTCGCTGATAAGTTTAAATAAGAGATTATTAACTCTTGTGGATGTTGGAACACCCAGTGAAACATACTCCTCTACTCCCAGTTGTGCATCAGTGCTTAGGTTTTGCTTGTGGAAAAGAGTTTTTAAAAAAACTGACCTAAAAAAAAAAGTTGAAAAATAGTTTTGTTCATGAAAAACATGGTGTGTGTGCTCTCCCGGTTTGGGCTGTGCTTTGCTTAAAGGCGCTTACTTGCTTGCTTGCTCTCGTTTGCAAGCTCCTGCCGAGTGAATTTGGATAAATGCACAAACTTTGCAGGTAATTTGGTTTTTATGTTGTGCTTTACTCCTTCTCATTAGAGGCCATTAGCGGCAGGATGGCCAAGGGAGAGCCAGATAAAGCGCTCATTGTGCGCAGGGGCCGAGCGAGCGAGCGAGAGCCAGGGCGGAGGAGAGAGTACGGAGGAGAGCAGAGAGGAGGGGAGGGGAGGGGAGGAAGGGAGGAGGAGGGGGCTGGGGGGGGCTGGGTGCTTGCTGGCCGCAGAGACGGCCTCCCCTCCTCTGTTTTTCTTTCAAAAATATTTGAGTGGGATCAAACTGTAATAAGATCCAAGCTCACTCACACACACACATACACACACAGTCACAGACTGAGAGTTTCTCTTCCTCTTGCTCACTTGTACTCCCTTTCTTTCACTCACTCTCTCTCTTTCTCTCTCCGCTCTGTCGTTTTTCTCTCTCAGTCTCCCTTTTCTCTCACAGTCTCATACACACATATGCACACATACTCCCATGGACACATACATACTCACAGTATCACTCGCACATCCATGCATTCACATGCTCCCCTTCTATCCAGCCTGTGTGTGTGTGTGTGTGTGTGTTTGTGGTGAGGCAGCACCTCTCTCTCGTGAGCAGGGCCACATTAGGAGTGAGTGCGGCAAGCAGAAACAGACCATCCAGCCTGTATGTGTGTGTGTGTGTGTGTGTCTGTGTGTGTGTGAGAGAGAGAGAGGGGCCACATTAAGCGCGAGTGAGGCAAGCAGAAACAGACCCGTTCCTCTCTCCTGATTTGAGACCAAACACTCCCCTCTTATGGCACCAAATCAACATGCCTCTCGTGCAAGACTGGAACCACATTGTATGTCTGTGGGACCATGGCCACTGAGAGAGAGAGAGAGAGAGAGGAGGGAGTGAGAGAGAAGGAGAGGGAGTATGTGTGTGTGTGTGTGTTAGGCACAGTCCTGCTGTTCTGGAACTGGAGCCCCAGCATTCCGGAACTGGAGTGGAGTTCTCTCTCCGAGCCCCCACAAGCTTCCAGACGAGCTCCCGGTTAGAGGCGCCCGGTGGACGTTAAAAGGCGTGTGAAGCCCTGTCTCTGCGGGCGGTTTGCTCCATGTGATTGGTGGAGAGGTCATCCACGCCGCCAGGGCATTTGCATAT
>JAIFZK010000007.1:5147500-5152500 GCA_027481765.1 Tenualosa thibaudeaui | reverse complement strand
AGAGAGAAAGACAGAGACAGACAGAGGGTCGTGTGTGTGTGTGAGAGAGAGGTTGTGTATGTGTGTGTGTGTGTGTGTGTGTGTGTGTGTGTGTGTGTGTTCAAAGAAAGACTGGGGAGTTCTCTTGCATGGGATCCTGCTGATGATGGCAGTGGGCCTGTGTTAGTGCAGTGGAAAGTGATGAACTCATAGTGATGTGGAGTCTCTCTTGTTCCCATCTCTTTGTGTGTGTGTGCAAGGGTGCGTGTGTGTGTGCTAGCTGCTTACATATAACATATATATATATGTGTGTGTGTGTGTGCTTATGCAGCATGTGTGTGTGTGTATATGTATGTGTGTGTCCTTATACAGTATGTATGGCACATACATATGTATATAAACAGTGTGTGTGTGTGTGTGTGTGTGTTCGCTGCAGGAGTGAGTGAGCTTGGCCAGGGGGGATATTAATAGACTGGCTTCAGTCAGAGCTGCACTGAAAACCCACTGTGTGTTTGTTTTCACATTAGAGGGAAAGTGGTTTGATGTTCCAGTGCATCCACATACACACACGAACATGCAAATACACACAGACACAGACACACACACACACACGGGGTGAATACCAATTCACACTGTGGGGGAGAAATAGAGCGAGAGAGAGAGAACGAGCAAATATAGGGAGAGTAGTACAGAAAAAGAGACACACAGAGTGAGTGAGAGAAAGAGACAGCCAAAGAAAGAGAGAGAAAACTCACTGAGCAATTAGCCGGGGCTAATGAAAGCATGTGAGGAGGCCGCTCTTGATTGTGGCTGATTAGATTGCTTCCATAGATCCTGCACAGGTCCAGCAAAACATAGCACAACTCAGCACAGCACAGCACAGCATAAGACAACAGCAGAGCAGGGCAGCAAAGGCTCTGAAGGCCTATTAGGAGCCTATTTGTTTGGGTTGGACCTCCACTGGACCCTGTGGTGATGTTGCTGTGTTGCCATTGTGATGTATTAATCCAAATTGTATTGCTTTTCTGCTGTGGAGCTGTGCGCGGTTATGTATTGATTACAGTGTTGTATTGGATAGGTGTGTTGGGTGTGCTCATGTGCATGTGTGTGCGTGTGAGTGTGTGTGTCGAGTATTCCATAATGCACCAGCATTGGCTCTGGTCTCTAGTGGGATAAGGCCAGGGATGACATCATCCTGATGACATCATGTGTGTGGCCCACCCATTGCCAGCCTGGACCCTGTGAGACTAGAGACTGGCGACCCCTCTGCTCGCCCTGAGCAGTTTTCTGGAGTGGAGACACTCCTGCCCACTCCTACCCACTGCTTTGTGATCCACCTCTCTATGGGTGTGGTGCCCGAGGGGTGGCATTGTCGTCATGAGACACACTTGGCCTTGGTGGATAGCCAAACCTGACATTGCCAGTCCTTGTTACTTTAGGTAAATCTAAAGCAGTCTACTAAATATGCATTTTTATTTTACTGTACCTCCACAAACACACACATGTACTTATAAACATATACACGGATGCACACACACATATGCATGAGCATATGAGCTAAATACACACTCACTAGAATGCACACACACACACACACTCACACACACGTACGTGCACAGTCATGAATTAACCAATGTTAGCCCAGCTGGTGTGGAGTGCCCTGTGATGTTACACCAGGCCTCTTGGTGTGTGTGTCGGCAGGCCAAGGGTGTCTTAGGGTGAGCTGCTACCTCGTCAGTGAAAACTGAGTCTGTGTTGACTAGTCTGTGTCAGTGTGGGGTTTTATCGAACCATCCATCAACCCCCCAGCCCCCCCATCCACACACACACACACACAAACACACACGCACGTGCACACACACACACATACACACACACACACACACACACTTTAACACACAGAGACATATACACTCCAGGGTTTTTGCCCTATTAGTCCTGAAGTTCACAAGAATTGTACAGATACAAATGTAAAAGAAGTCATAAATATCAAACCAATAATAGTTGAAAGTCTCCTCTGTGCTCAGAGAAAATAGGCTGTTCACACTTGGAATCCGTGACAAGTTGACTGTAACTGCCAAGGAAGTCCCACCCTTTAGAGGAGAATGGTACAGACATTACAGTCATGATATATTGTAGTTTTGTTGGTTTTGTCATCAGAATCATTGCTGAAATGCAATTTACCTTTTTTTCAAAACAAAAATGGTAGATGTCGATTAACAGTAACACACACACAGACACACATACACACACACACAGCGCCTGTCTGTTCTTCTCACACTGCCTGGCACGAGGCTTCAGGTTTCCAGCAACCCAAACCTCACCCCCCCACGCCCCCACCCTACCCCCCTTTCAAAGAAAACCACCACCACTGCCACACACCAACCCCCCACCCCCACCCCCACCCAACCTCCCATTCCATCCCAGAACTCCACCCGCCCTCCTCTCCTCTCCTCTCCTCTCCTCTCTTTCCCCAAGGCTGCAAGAGCTCCGGGACACGGGATGTGGAAATAATGCGACGGGACTACTTCCACCCCTGCCTCCAGAAATCAGGCTCGGCGGATTGTTTATTTGAAGGGAAGGAGGCCTCGGCCAAACATCCTGTTTTAAAAAAGCTGCCTGGCTTTTGTAGCACTGCTGGGGCACAGGACTGGGGCCGAGGGGCTGAAGGGGCCAGAGGAGCAGGGTGAGGGGTGAGGGGTGAGGGGGTGTTTTTTGGGGGAGGACTCGGCTCAATCACCCCTTTGACGGTGGGGAGGGGAGGGCCTGGAATGTTGAAGAGAAGGCCAGTTACCTGAAGTGTGTGTGTGTGTGTGTGTGTGTGTGTGTGTGTTTGTGTAAGGGGTGTGTGGTGGTTTGCTTGTGTGTTTGTTGTGTGTGTTTATGTTTGTGTTTGTGTCTGTCTTGTGTCTTGCATGTGTCTTGTTTGTGTCTGTCTTGCTGCCTGTTTTGTTGTGTCATGTCCTATTTGGATTGTGTGTGTGTGTGTGTGTGTGTTTGAGTAATTTTGTGCTCAGAGGAGGACACTAAACATCCTGATGTATACTCTTTACAAACACACACACACACACACACACGCACACACACTGACGCTGAGCTGAGTGGATCTCCACAAGGATCTGTTCCTGTGGTGAGAAACTGGCTTCCTCTTCCCCTTATATAACACGTATCAGCACACACACACACACACACACACACACACACACACACACACACACACACACACACACAAACACACAGTTTTATCTCTGACAAGGTTATAGCTATGCCTGTGTTATAGATTGTTCCTCTGGCTCTTGACATGTGACACAGTAGCTGTGTCAAGGCATGTAGCTATGTAATCACACTATTATGATTAAGAAATATTACAATAATTTTACAATAATTTTTTGGATGGGCTTAAGCCATTTGAATCTGTATAACTTACATTATTCATACCATGGTGGTATATTTCTAAATAAGATGTGCAGCAAAACCACAGGCAGAGCCTTGCCAAGCAGTCTGCCACGTCTTGTAGACATGATTTTGTCCGAGTATGTCTTGTGTGTGTGTGTGTGTGTTTGTATGTGTGCGTGCGTGCGCCTGTGTTGTAGACGTGGCTGCTCCAAAATGTGAGACTACTGTGGATTCTGCCATGTTCCATCTGTGGCTTTCTCTCGTGTTGACAGAAATGATCCCAATGACATGTAAGAGTTGGAGCCTTAATGCTTCTAGAATACACTTCTGGGACGGAACGCTGGCGCTCGGAGCCGTAGCTTTATCATTTATTCATTTTGATGAAGTAATCAGTTTTATCAGAATTAGATACTATTCATGAGACTCAAATTGGAGATTTTGTTGAGATTTGTTCTGTTCTGAGGGATCCTCACTGCGTGTCTACAGATAGGTATCCAGTATATCCACCTGAATATTCATCAGCAGCTACATCCTCAAAAAAGCGTTCTCCCACACTCTGTGCAGTCTTGGCATGGTCCTCCTTACTGTAAAAGAAATATTGGGTCTGTGTCTCTGCATGTGTAAAGTTATATGCATGTGTTGTTGAGTGGTTTTATTATTGATGAACCCAGTTTTCATATGAATATGAACGTCACATCCAGTATAAATGCATTCATAATGCCTTTTGAAAACTGGGCACATACAGAGCATTACTGAAGGTTGTTGTCATGGGTGTGTATTGTCTCCCTTAGATTCTTAAGAAATTAGATGTGCCAATGACAGCATAGTGGTAGATATAAGCAGTTATTAGAGGGCTGGCTGTGGAGTGTGAATGAGTGTGTGTTTCTGTGTCATATTTTATGTCTTATGTGGTGTTTGTGTGTCTGTCTATGTGTGTGTGTAGTTATACGTCTTGTTCTAGTGTGGTTTTATTTATTGAGTATGTGTCTTTAAGATTTGTGCATGAGTGTTTATGTGTTGCTTTGTGTGTGTGTGTGTGTGTGTGTGTGTGTGTGTGTTTTTGTGTAATGTTTGGCTCTTCTGCGCGGGATTGGAATGAGATCTTGGGGATATTAGATTAAGATCTTTTGTTTGCTCTCCAGGTTGTTTGAGTGTTGTAAGGATTTCAAGATGTGCTGAGTTTGGCATGGCAGAGTTTGGTTGGATCACTCCAAGGCACTCTGTTTTCTAACAAGATTTTCCAGCTAATTCTATATTCTCCAGCATAGGAAACCTGTGCATATTGTTATGCGAGTCCTGCCCAGTAATGCTGATTTAAGATTCTTGTGTTTTTTTCTTAGTTTCAATGAAAGAAATAATCAATTCTCTCATTCTCAAAGATTTGGTTTGGCAACACAACCTGATTTTCCACCCACTCTAGATAGCATGGCAGCCTCAAATTAGAAAAGCACATGAACACTCTCATCTCGGGAAACAGAGTTACAAACAATTTGATAAACATTGCTAGCTGGTTGTTGCTTTTTCCTCTTCTCTTTCTTCTTTCCTCTTCTCTTCTTTTTTCTTCTCTTCTCCTCTCTTATTTTTCCCTCTCCTCTTCTCATCCCTTCTCTCCTTTCCCAACTCTT
>JAIFZK010000007.1:5142500-5145000 GCA_027481765.1 Tenualosa thibaudeaui | reverse complement strand
CTGGTGTCTCCAAATAGGGCGCACGTCTCCCTTTCCCTCTCTCTCTTCTCTGTGTGTGTGTGTGGGTGTTGTTTCTGTGTGTAGCTCTGTCTTCAGGAAAGATTTGTGTCCTCTGGCTTTGCACTGTAAAAAGATGTCTTTCTCTTCGTGTCCATGTCTTTGGTGAGCATGAGTTCAACTGCACTGTAGAGACACAGTGTCTCCCTCAAAGAGCCCTCTGGCACTTCTATATTCTTCCTTCCTTCTTTCTCTCTCTCTCATGCTTACTCTCCCTCCTCTTCTTTCTCACCCTTTCTATCTTTATCTAGATCTATCTTGCGTGTCTTATAATATCCTCAATTAACAGTCATTCACTAATGATTATTACAATAGGCTGTAGTATCCCCTTTGATTAATGTGATTCATGAGTGCATGGCCAAAGATACCACCACAGAACAGTCCAGCAGCTGCTTATTATTTGTTCTTTGTGTGTGTGTGTGTGTGTGTGTGTGTGTTCAAGCTCTTTCATCTCAGTCTAGTTTTCCAATGGCACTGGAAAAAAAAACTGTGACAGGGACATTTTACTTGCATTGTTTGTGTGTGGTGTGTGGTGTTGATGTTGATGCCTCTGTGCCCATGGCTCTCAGCAGCATATGCGGAGTGTGTTGTGATTGAAACAGAAGTCCGAGGCGGCAAGGTTCTGACAGAACTCATTCCCTCAAGCACTGCTGATCCGACAGGCCAATCAATACAGAGCTCCAGCTCTGGCTGAAAGCCTGACAGTCACTGCAGACACACACAAACACACACACACACACACACACACACACACACACATACATGCACACACAGATCAAAATGCGCAGCTTAACCTTAAATTAACCAGGCCTCCATCTCAATGCAGTTTGTCACACATTTTCACACACAGTCTTTCTGAAAGTCTTTCACTTTCTTACTCTCATACAAACTTTCTCTCCCTGAAACACAAGAGTGACACACACACACACACACACACACACAATAAAAGACTTTGAAACTATCATCCATAGCTCAGTCAGAACACAGAGGTGGAGGATTATATTGCATGAAGTGTCATCAATGGTTTCCTATTGAGTATGAGAGACTATGTCAAGTCTTAGAAACAGACAGTGCTGGAAACAAATGCATTCTGAGTAAAGGCCATCGATCGCCTCAGCTCTGCATGGCTCCACGCTTACTCTGAGTGTGTGTGTGTGTGTGTGTGTGTGTGTGTGTCTGCCAGAGCAGAACACAGAAACTCTGTTATTATGAGGTCTGATTAAAAATATTGATTCAATTACTTCTTCCAGTTCCCCAACATTTAATGAGACTGGTGCTTGGGTAGGCATTTTCCTTTTATCTCCACGCAAGCAGTGTACAAACATACATTCATGGCATGACGCACACACACACACACACACAATCCATATTTCAGTAAAGACGTGCACATACTGTAAGTCAGTGATGATATGGTGCTATATTGAGTGGAAGTTGTGGGCTGTTATGTGTAGCACTGTACAGTGCTGTAGTGTGCTGTGATGTGTTGTATTGTAGTTCTCATTGGGTTATGGTGATGTTGTGTTGTGTTGAGGTAGTGTTGCTGGAGTGTGTTTTGTGTGTTTATGCTGTCGTCGGGTCTGATCATTCTCCTGCCAGGAGGGAGGAATAGAGGAGGAATTGTGTTTTGATGTGCATGGACGCAAGCAGAGGTTGTGTGACAGTGGACTCTACGCTGCGTGTGTGTTTCCCTTCGTCACGCCATTCATTCATTCGCTTCACTGCTGGGGAGGACTTGAGTGTGAAAGCGTCAACACATGCACACACACGCACACACACACACACACATGTTCACCACACAAACAGACACACATAGACATGCACACTCACTCACTTTTTCTCTCTCTCTGTTTCTCTTTTTTTCTTTCAATTCTTTCTTGAATGGAGAACTAATTGTGAATTCACTAAACATATCTGAAGAAATTGCTGTGTGTATGTGTGTGGTGGGATCCTCACTTCAGGAAGACAGACAGAAAGACAGTCAGACATACAGACACACACACACAGAGAGAGAGACTCACACACACACCTCATAAATGCTCTCAAACAGAAATACACTGGAGAATTAGAGTGATTGAAAGGTCATTGCTGAAGAATATTGCTCTGTTTTTATTTTTGCTGTGTATTTATTTTTTACTTGTGTTTATTGATTGAATGTACAGATTCTGTGAGTTAAACCAGTATTTCAACCAGTACAGCACCATACATTTCTCTGTGGGTGGTAGATATAAGAGCAAATATGTTACTGTGGACCACATTTTTTACTGTGTTCTAAACTAATGGGTATTGATTTCTTTTTTACCTGGCAGATTTGTTTTTCTTTCTTGTGCTTTGTGAGTTTTCATTTCTTTGTGAAGTTTCATCAGAACTATCACTTGTTTTACAAGACACAAAAACAAACAAAAAACTCAAAAACTTTCTATCTCCCTGTTGTTCTAAACACTCA
>JAIFZK010000007.1:5132500-5137500 GCA_027481765.1 Tenualosa thibaudeaui | reverse complement strand
GGGGGAGACGAGAGGGGTGACTTTAGGGAGGGTGGGGTGGAGGGGGCAGGGGACTTCTTGGCAAACACAGCAGGATGAAGAGATGATAAATATTATGAAGAAAGGGAATTAGAGAGAGAGGGGAAGGAGGGGGGGGGGCAAAGAAATGTGAATAAACATGGCGAAAAACACCGCCGTGGAAAAATGGAAGAAATATAGAGAAAGAAGAAAGACGAGAGACAGAGAGAATGGGTATGGGGACTGACAGTTACGAATACACAGTGCAAAATGAAAGAGTGTGCATTACACTGGACAGAAACGTGGCAAAATAAGGAAGAAGACCAAAAGAGATGAGAAGAAAGTTGTGTGTGTGTGTGTCTGTGTGTGTGTGTCTGTGTGTGTGTGTGTGTGTCTGTGTGGCAGGGGGAATTTGAAGCAGCAAGAGGCCAAAGTGGTGGTTGTGTCCAAACAGGGCGAGTCAGTAGAGGACGGATGGCACTGTTTTATGAAGGAGATTCTAATGAGTTTGCCCTTCATAGCCAGCTTTTGTCTCTCTCTCTCTCACTCTCTCACAGTCTCTCTATCTGTGTCTCTCTCGTGCCCTCTCACCTCTCTCCCTGTCTTTGTTTCTATCTCAAACACACACCACACAGACACACACACACACACAGACACACTCACACAATACATGCTCAGCAAGAGCAGTCTAGCCAAAACACACATTTGGCTGGAAAACACAAAAACACAACTTAATATTGCCCTCAACAACAGACTGAGAGTGTGCATGAGTGTATATACTCACAATTAATATACCCACGTGCTTCTCACTCTGTATCTTTCTCTCTCTCTCTCTCTCTCTCTCTCTCTCTCTCTCACACACACACACACACACATACACACATGGTGCCATGGACACACACACAAACACACATGTATGCACTCACGCACGCACACACACACACACACACACACACACACACACACACACACACACACACACACAGGAAAAGGGCTGTGCATTGTCTTATCCCAAGCTAAAGATTAAATACATTATTAACCTTTGCACCATGCTGTTGTCTAAATGTATACACCACACATTCCAACCCCCTCCTCCACTCCATCTCTCCCTCCCTACCTCTCATTCTTTCTCCTCCTCTCTGTCTCTCTCTTTCTCTGTGTGCTTCAGTCCATGATAGTGCAGGATAGTTCTAAAGTGTCAAGCGGTTGCTGACAACTGATACAGAACAAGAGGAGGAGGAGGATCTGCAAAGATGTTTACATTGATGATGAAGATGTAGATTTATGATTTACGGAGAAGTAGTCAGATATGAAGCTCCAGTGTTTGTGTGTGTGTGTGTGTGTGTGTCATAGTTGCGTGTATACAGCTTTCGTTTGCTGGTGCACCAGTCTCACAGCGCAGTGTTATCAGTAGGTTTCATCATGGCTTGTCCTGAGCGTATTGATTTTGCTTGGAATGCACCTATGCCGTACAGCACATCACAGCACAGCGCACACACACACACGCACAGCACAGCACACACACACACACACACACACACACACACAACACAGCACAGAGAATCCCTCAGGGTTCTCATTTCCATTACCACATGCATTCTTTATGCACAGCCCCATTTGCCTACATGCATAAAACCAAGGGTTGCTGCGTTAAGCCTTGTTATGTGTGTGTGTGTGTGAGTGTGTGTGTGTGGGAGGGAGGTGTTCTGGCATCTTGAATATTTACAGCCCTACCTTGGTGTTTTACTGGTTTCTATGTTTGTGTATGTGTGTGTATTTGTGTGTGAAACAGAGAAAGAGAGCAAAAGAGGCATGTAGAACTGGAGTGTGTGCATTTGCACACTTACAGTATGTTTGCGTGTGTGTGTGTAAATGAAAGGTGTGTGCCTAGCGCTCCTAGGTTCTTAGGCTGCGTGGAGTGGAGTGGAGAGGGAGGGAGGAAGAAAGGGGAACAGGAAGAGGCGCCATGTCGGGGCAGGGGGACGATCTGAGATCTGAGGAATTCACTAATGGCAACATAGAGGGGCCCGCTCAGGGGGAGGGGCGCCGTGGAGAGGGGGAGGGAGAGAGAGAGGTAGAGAGTGAGAGAGAAAAGGAGGGAGAAAGCAATGAGTGAGACACAGATTTCAGTCTCTCTGTCTCTCTCTCTCTTTGGCTCTCTCTTTCTCTCCCTTTTCCTCCCTCTCGTTTGGTACAGTGAACCAGATCAAACAGCAGCTCTTCCTCTCATCTCTCCTCTGTTTGTGTAACACAGCCATTGAGCGCTCATTCCACTGTCTCTCTGCCTGTCTGCCTAACTCTCTCTCACACTCTTTCTATCACACACACACACACACACACACACACACACACACACACTCACACTCACACTTGTTCTCTCTGTCCCCATCTCTCCAACACACTTTTTTTCTCTTTCTCCCACGTTCTTGTCATCTGTTTTTCTCTCTCTGTTACAGACACACACACACACACACACACACTCTCTCTCTCTGTCCATCGTGTGGGGAGTGACATATATGTTTGACGAGAAGAGAGAGCAGAGAGAGCAAAAGTGTTGGGCAGATTTTTAATTTTCTTTGCTATTCTCTCAGATGTGAGTGTCTGATAATTTGGTCGATTATGTTGGATAATTTGGTGAGTTTAGGTGGAGGTGGAAGTGTGTGTGTGCGTGTGTGTGTGTGTGTGTGTGTGGGGGGGGGAGTGATGGGGACTTGTGTATCTACTGTATTCCACCTTAAAAGCAAGAAGCAAGGGGGTGGTGGTTGTACACTGTTCCACCTTAAAGGCGCTGATTAATTTAGAGGAGTGTGTGTGTGTGTGTGTGTGTGCATGTGTGTGTGTGGGGGGGGGGGGTTTCCACCTTAAAGGCGTTGGGTAAATTGGAGCTAGTGGTGGTTTGGGTGGAGAGTAGTGGTGGGGCAAGTGCGCTCCACCTTAAAGGCGTTGGGTACTGGGCCGTCCGGTTGGGTCATTAGCAATGCCAGTGAGGAGGAATGGGGCCACAGAGCTTGGCCTTTAAATCCCCTCTGCCAATAGTCTCTGTGAAGCAAAATAACGGCATCACTCTGTGTGCGAGTTAATGGGGGCTGATAGCATGAAGCCTGGCAGGTCAGAGGGTCGGCAGCTTGCGCTAAGTAGTCAGGGAGCTGAATGCTGCCCCTCGGCCCTGTGAAGGGGGAAGGACCAGGGCGGATCACACACACACACACTCTGTATACACACTTACTACACACACACTCTCTTCTCTCTCTTTTTCACACACACACACACACACACACACACTCTTCCTCGACTTCATATCTTCTACCATTCTCTTGTACCGTCAGTTTACCTGAATAGAAGTGTTCAGGAGTGTGTGTCTGTTTGTGAGTATCGGCACAGTTGCTTTCACACATAGTCCAGTGTGTGTGTGTGTGTGTTTCACACATAGTTCAGTGTGTGTGTGTGTTTGCCCAAGGTAAACCTGCATCCAGGGAACAGTAACTCATTTGGCAGGAAGGCAGCTTTGGCTCTGAGCACAGCACAGCTTCACTGCAGATGTGGTGCGAAGTGTGAGTTTTTCAGGTGTGAGTGTGTGTGTGTGTGTGTGTGTGTGTGTGTGTGTGTGTGTGTGTGTGTGTGTGTGTGTGTGTGTGTGTGTGTGTGTTCTCCATGGTCCATCTTCCTCTGACTTTTTCCTCTGAAGTTGCCTTGTTACAGACCTTTCAACTACATGTCAATCCAGTCTGTGTTTGTGTGTGTGTGTGTACGTGCACTTGTGTATTTCTGTGGCCCTACTCCCCCTGCTGTGCTTAGTGTTATCAAACAATATAAATACTAATAGTAAACGGACTAATTAATCTCCCTGTGCCGCCCCCTAGAGGTGAGAGATAGAAAAACACTGCAGCCTTCCTCTGTGCCTTGGAACACTCCCAACACTTCAACCCCTGTTTTGAGCACTTGTTTTAAAGTATGAACACAGACTCTCTCTCTCTCTCTAACACACACACACACACATACATACACACACACACACAGTGGGATCCCACCCATGGAGTTCTGTATAGCTGAGAGGCAGACTGTCGTGGGGCTGTGGGTGTGCTCAGGGGTATTTTTACAGTGCTTCCATGTCAATACAATGGCTCCTCCAGCTCAGTATTTATAGAGAGGCCCCATCTGCTGCAGACAGTAAAAAGGGCAAAGCCTAATCCCCACATACTGGCAGCACTCTTCTCCTCTCCTCTCTTTTCCTCTTTTCTCTCCTCCTCTCCTCTCCTTTCTCTTCTCTTCTCAACTCCTTTGTTAACAAGCTCCTCTAGGGTTTCCACTTCTCTCTGTCTCTCTGTCTGTCTCTCTCTCTTTCTCTTTCTCTCTGTCTTTCAGTTATCTATCTATCTTTTCTCATTTTCTTTCCTCTCTTCCTGTTATTGTATTACCCTGTAATACTCTTTTAAGGCCCTGAGTATTTAGTTTGAAGATTTAGTGAAGGCTGTGTGTGTGTGTGTGTGTCCTCCTCTCAGTGGTGAACAATTTGTGATGTGTCTCTGTGTCCCTAATCTGTGTCTGGAGAATTGTACCTGTGAGCATGTGTGTGTGTATTATGAGAGTGTGGTGTGTCTCTCCTGATTGTTCCTTGGATGTGTGGTATGTGTGTGTTTTTATGTGTGTATGTGTGTAACAGAACAGTGTGTAACTTTTTTTTTTCTTGCCTCCTGTGCAGATGCCAGTATGTCACCGGACGCTCCGAAGCAGAGTCACTGGTGCTACGTGGCGTACTGGGAGCACCGGACGCGCGTGGGTCGTCTCTACGCGGTGTACGACCACGCCGTCAGCATCTTCTACGACCTACCTCAAGGCACGGGCTTCTGCCTGGGCCAGCTGAGCCCTGCGGAGCAGCGCGGCGGCAGCGGTGGGGGGGGAGGCGGCTGCAGCACCACAGTGCAGCGCGCCCGCAGCAAGATCGGCTACGGGATCCTCCTCAGCAAGGAGCCGGACGGCGTCTGGGCCTACAACCGCAGCCAGCA
>JAIFZK010000007.1:5117500-5130000 GCA_027481765.1 Tenualosa thibaudeaui | reverse complement strand
TAAGATCAGCACACAGTATGCACTGCTTCTAACCACGACATTTTAAAGGCGGAGGGGAAGCTTGGGGAACTGCAGCCAAGGTGGATGTGGTCACACTCGCTTCCTTTCTAATTGTGGGTGTTGGTGGAGCAATGGGGGGTGGGGGGTGGGGGGTTTGGGGAGTTAGGGAGGGAGAGGGGGCAATACCAAAGTTAAGTGCTGTTTTTGTACAGCAGCAACAGCAGCAGCAGCCCTGTGCACTAATGAGAAGAACTACATTTCTGGCAACACTCTCATCTGAATCAAACCAATGTCAGACGACCACAGGGTTTCAGGGGACAGGTTGCCTGCAGGAGAGAGATCAGCCATGGGGCTTTCAGAGGCAAATCTCTGGGTGGGCTTAGGCTCCTGGCACAGCTTTGAGAGAAAGAGAAGCACTGAGTTGACTTACCAAAATGCTCACAGTCCTCCTGCCACTGCACTGGCTTGACCTTGACACCCACACCCACAGCAGGGTTGTGTAACATGCGTGTGCGTGTGTGTGTGTGCATGCATGTGTATGTCTGTACATAATAAAAGTTTTTAGCACTCATGTAGCACATTTTCCAAAGAAAGCATCAGAAAGCACTCTTATCACAGACAACATGGCATCTAACAAATGGAGAAATAAGCCCCCAACCCAATGTGCAGTACAGTCGAAGTGGTCAGAATTTGGAGGGTTAGCTTCATCTTGTGAATCCCCAAATCCCCAGAGGATTTGTTTTTAGGCTGATTTGAATTCAACCATAAGCTTGTTTGGTCAGTCAATGAATTGCTTTGGTAAACAATTGTTGTGTGCCATTTGCAGATCAAATGATTTTGGCTGTGCCAACATTGAGTACCACTGACGAAGTGCAGGCAGTCAGTTGTGTGCTTCTAGGGCTAACACAGCTAGCATAGCAATGGTCTGCATATAAAACCCATCATGGTTCGAGCCTTACGGAAAGGCCTCTGTTCTCTCTAACTATCCAGCCAAAGGCCTTTTATCCCTCTTATGTGTCCTTCTGTCTGGGCCACCACTGATGGAGATGAAGCAGGCAGTATCAAGGCGGTTATAGCCAGACCATCTTAGAAACACACAAAGAGTGAAAGAGGGAACGAGAGACCCACATAGCATAGATTACACAATTTACCACAGAATGAAATGGAAGAGCGGTTAACGAAGAGGGGCCTGAATAGTTGGGACACTGGATGAGGTCTAGACTCTCTTTCTCTCTCTCTCTCTCTCTCTCTCTCTCTCTGTACTAGGCTGCACTGACAGGACATTTACATTCACTCAAACACGCTCTTTGATCCCAAGTGACTCACATTCCCAGTGTAATGTTAGAGTACTTCTTCACCTTCATTGGTCTCTTGGTGCAGTAGTTGCTCTCCCTGTTTCTCCACAGTCATACAAGAGGGGAAGAGGAGAGAAAGAGTGGAGGATACCAGGGAACACAAGAAGAGAAGAAAAGAGAAGAAATAGTTGATGAGAGGAGGGGTGGTGCAAAAGACAAGAAGGTATGAGGACAAAAACAAGATGGGGAAAATGACAGGATGTGCAAAGACAGGAGAGAGGAAGTGGTAGAAGGAGAGAAAAGGGTAAAGAAAGAGAGGAGTGTGAGGGGCGAAGAAGATCAGGAATGGGGAAAGAAAGAAAGAAAGAAAGAAAGAAAGAAAGAAAGAAAGTCAAAGAGGAGGGAAGAGCTGGGAAATAGAACACAAGGGTGGAGAGAGGAGAGGATGAGAGAAGAAAACAGAGGATAAGTGATGTGGAGGAGGAAGAACAGATGAGAGTGAGAGGAGAGGAGACAACTGACGGGAAAAGGAGAGAGAGAGAGAGAGAAACAGTAGGGGGTAGAGAGAGAAGGGTAGAGGAGTGGAGAGGAACAGGAGAAAAGGAGAAGAGAGGGAGGAGAAGCGGAGAGAGGACGAGAGGAGGCTCTGGTTTTCATGGGAACGCACTCTGGCCAGGCTCCATGGAGCTCATTCTTGTGGCAACTCTGGAGTGCTGGTGGTGGAGGAGAGAGAAGGAAAGAGTGAGAGAGGGATACAGAGACTGGGAGGAGGAAAAAAGAGAGAGAGAGAGGGATAGAGAGACTGAAAGAGGGAAGAAAGAGAGAGAGAGAAGGGGGTAGAGAGAAAGAGAGAGGGAGAGAGGGATAAGGAAGAAGGAGAACGGAAAAGCCGTGTAAGCAGCTTTTATGTGTGTGTATGTGTGTATGTGTGCACCCCTGCCTCAGGGATGGTATTGATTAAGATTGTGGAGCCCTCGTTGGTTGGCTGGGGATGTGTGTGTGTGTGTGTTACTCCACCGCTGTTCTGGGCCCCTAACGACAGAAAGCCACGGCCACCATTTTGTAGCACAGGGTTCCGTCTGTGGCATGCCTTCTCTCTCTCTCTCTCTCTCTCTCTGTCTGAGCAGGAAGCCATGAGCAGAAAACAAGCTTCTCCACCTCCTCCTTTTCCACCTTTTCCCCCCTGCCTCAAAACACGCCTCCCAAAAGAGGCTTCATAAATTTTCCGGCCTCTCCTGAACGCACCCCTGCTCAGCTTCCTCACCTCCTGCTATTTTTCAGGCCAGAAACGCAAGCACACAGGCAGGCTTTCAACCCTAACGTCCCATCCTGTGTGTGTGTGTGCGTACATGTGAGTGTGTGTAGTGTGTGTGTGTGTGTGTGTGTGTGTGTGTGTGTGTGTGTGTGTGTGTGTGTGTGTGTGTGCCTGACTCCTTTTTTAAAGCGCCCAGTTTTGAAACCTTATGATTAGGGTTGTGCTGCTGCCAAAGCCTCAGTGGATTCCACAGGCGGGAGGCTGCAGGCTGCAGGCTCGGTCGAGTCCCGTTGAGTCGAGTCCATGCCTCACACTTCTGCCTCTCTTTCTCTTCCTCTTTCCTTCCCTCCTTTCTCTACTTGTCTCTGTGTCTCTATCCTTTTCTCCATTCCTTCTGTCCTTCTATTATTCAATTCATCCCTCTTCTTGCCCTGTTTTGTTTCCCTCTGTCTCTTGTTCTTTCTCTCTCTCTCTCTCTCTCTCTCTTTCTCTGTCTCCCTCTCTTTCTCCCTCTTCTTCTCTGTTTCTGTGCCCCTCAGTGCCCTCCAGGAGATTTCTGGAGACCAAATGCATAAAGCAGCCCAAGCATTTAACTTCAATGCTATTTTCACCCAGTGGAACTGCCAGACCATTGAATCTTATATGCACTGAAAAGGGGTACAGATATCATTCTCGCTCTGAAAGTACATGCAAAAAAAAAATGGGATGTGTGAGTTTGCATGTGCGTACAGTATGTGCACTCCATAAAAGCAGACCATTGCAGTTCTCAAAATGAATTTCTGCATGCTCTGAAACAGTAAGCAAAACTATTTCCATCTTCTGAGAAGCCCATACAAGCAGGTCTTGCTCACATGTCTGTTGCTTGTTAAGTCATCATCTATTTAGTGATGTGTGGTCTGACCACAGAGGAGCAGAGAGAGTGGACACCAGATGAGGGTGGTGGACGCCTGAGGACATGTGGAGATGGCTTCTCCACCTGGGTTTGATGAGTCCTCCCCAGCATGTGGGTCAGACACATCTGTAGGCCCTTCATCATCATCATCATCATCATCATCATCATCATCATCGTTGTCATCGTCATTTGCAGGTGGCATGAAAGTGGCGTGGGATGCCTACTCTGGCAGGAAGGGGTGGGGTTGCAGCTGCCCAGTCCAGATGGTAAAGAGTGTAAGATGATGACACCATCACCATCCTCATCAGCAGGTGGCATGTAAGAGGAATGGAATGCCCACTGTGCCCACCAGAAAGATACTGGACCAGTCCACATCCGGCCCGCATCTTACCCACTTCTGGGCCTGACCCCGTGCCAGGGGCAGCTGCAGTGGTGGCACATGGTTGTACATTTATTCTCGTGACCTATTCTCAAGCTGGTGGTTGGGTAATGATTTTCAAGTGGTCAGTGCAGTGTATTTCCTCCCTTTGCTTGTGTTTTTTTTGGCATCAATTCATCTATTTATTTTGCTAACAGCTCAGTTTGTTGATATTTTTGAAGTCTCCTGTGGACAGGATTTGGAAATTAGCTTTAGTCTAGTTACTGTATGTTGGAGCTCCAAGTCAATTGTTAAATCACATCAAACAAAAAACAAAAACAATTCTCCCCATCTCCTCTCCTGGACTGCTACTGAACGTGGGCCAAATCTGTGCCAGGGTATGATCCTGTGCCAGGGTCCAAGAACAGCTGTGCTTGTGGTGGGCTAATGATTTAAACGTCCCCTTTCTGTTACAAATATAACTGTGCTGGCAGTCACTGCCACCGATTTCATACAGTAAGCTGTAGAACTAAAACGTGATGTAGCATTTAGTGCAAAATTAAATTAAATAATATAATTCAGCATGCTTATCATAATGTTCATCTAAGTAATCTATGTCATCTGATTACCCCCAACCAATGCCCTCATCCATTCATCCTCATATTATTGTAAGCATGAGGCAATAGAAAAGCATGGAATGAGACCCCAAATTACATTCTGACTATGAAGAAAACACTATATAAAACCAGTATTATTATTATTACTATTATTGTTATTATTATGTGTGGGCCGGCCCAGTGTACTGTACTCACTGGCTACCATAATGTAAGTCTAAGTAAAGAACTCTTCTTAGTGCCGGAAGCAGGTTGAAATCACCATACCTCACATGTGCTACTATTAAGAATAATAATAACTTGGTTTTATATAGGGCCTTTAAGCTACTCAACAAAACAAACCAAATCACAATATTAACCACGGGCAGAATTGTGTGTTTGTGTGTGTGTGTGTGTATGTATGTGTGTGTGTGTGTGTGTACATAATAAGTCTTTCCAAAGAACAAAGCAAAGAATGGCATCTAACAATGACAAATGAGCCAATGTACATGCAACACTGTGTGGAGGGGTAGAGACCAAAGGCCTCACTGAGCAGGTGAAGGGGTGTTGTGTATATGGAGTGCCAGATTGAGTGTAGGGGCAGTGACAGAAAAGGCTTTGCCCCCAAAGGATCTTAGCCTGGTGAGGGGGGTGGTGGCCAGGTGACAGAGGTTGTCAGACCGCAAGGATCATGACTGGATGTAGGGGTGGAGGAGGTCAGAGAGGTATTGGGGAGAAAAAGCATAAAGGGATTTTTAGGTAAAGAGTAGGATCTTGTTGATGATGCAGGACTTGACTGGCAGCCAGTGAAGCTGAATGAGAGTCAGGGTGATGTGGTCCAAGGCTTTGTGTGTGTGAGGACCCTGGCTGCAGAATTCTGGACATTTTATAACCTTGTTAGGCAAACCAGACTGGACACCATTGCAATAGTCCAGATGGGAGGTGATGAATGAGTGGATAAGTGTCTCAGTCACAGAGTTTGAGAGCGAGGGCCGAAGTCTGGAAATGTTTCTGAGGTGAAAGAAGGCAGATTTGGTGATATTTTTGTGTGCCTGGAATAAGCCAGAGTAGATGGGGTGATAGATCAGACTACTGAGGAAGGGGTGATGTTAATGAAGATGGGATGAGAGACTGTGTCAAATGCCACAGAAAGGTCTGGAAGGATGAGGATACTGAATAGACCATTATCGACAGCCATGAGGAGGTCATTTGTAATTTTGATCAGGACAGGCTCTGTTCTGTGGTGGGCTCTGAAGCCAGATTGTAGGGTTACTGTATGTACTGTACGTTCCTCTTCAGTCTGGTAGGTTGGTACAGACGTCCTCACCACGGTCATAGCATAAGTCATAGCAACTTAGCAGGCCATTATGTGAGGTTGTTCAACTGGTCAGCCGCATAAAGGAGGTAGCCAGCATGACTGCCTGACAAGGTGCTCAGACAGCCGAGAATCAGACGAGAAAATCCCTCTTTGTCTCTAGATCAGGCAACTTCCTTAATCCACAGTTTTCTATAAATGTGAACCAGCCGAGAGGTCGAACGTCCTGCATGCTCTACTCTAAAGAGAGGAAATAAAGTCAGAGGGACAGAGGGAAAGAAGCTTGGGACTGCAGGAAACAAAATATGTTATTATGTTCAGCACAATTACAACATGTTTTGTGTATTAAGTGTGTGGATTAGGTAATAATAATAATTTGTTAAACTGAATTGAGAGAGTGCAACAGAGAAAGAGAGGGATAGGGGGACAAAGTGTGTGTGTGTGTGTGTGTGTGTGTGTGTGTGTGTGTGTGTGTGTGTGTGTGTGTTCCAGCACAGCTGGTCCGACGGTTGTACAGTAGCTGGTGGTAGCTGGTGTTCTCTTTGATGACCTGATACAACACAGCACATCTGGCCTCAACATTAACATAGTGAGGTAATAGCACACTTCGTGTGTGTGTGTGTGTGTGTGTGTGTGTGTGTGTGTGTGTGTGTGTGTGTGTGTGTGTGTGTGTCTGTGTGTGCGTGTGTGTGTATGTGCATGTGCATGTGCATGTCTGTGTTTGTGTGTGTGTGTGTGCACATGTTTTTCTTACCAGACAGAAAGAGAGAGAAGAGGTGAGGAAAGAAAGATAGTGTAAATGATTCTTCTTCTACTTGCTCTTTCTGTCTCATTGTGTTTACCTCAAAAGCCATAGTCTCTGTCAACATCTCTCTATCTCTCCCTGGTGTGTGTGTGTGTGTGATTGTTCTTGAGCTTTTTCTTTCTCTCTCTCTCCCTGTGTCTTTCTTTCTTTTTCTCTCGGAAGTATTCTCAGCTTAGGCGGAGAGCTTTGTAATTACAGAGGTCTCTATGGGGGCTGAGAGGGATATGCTTCCACATGCTCTTACTGAGAGGGGATACAAACAGCCACACACACACACACACAGACACACACATGCACACACATGTATTTTTGCATTGAGTGGTTAAAGGTTGAGATCAGGTTTGATTGAATGCCTCCTACGTATTGCACAGAAGAGATGGTGGGTAAGGAATATGATGGGATGGGGGAGTGGTAGAGATGTGGGTGGGTAGTGGGGGCATCCAGTGTCCAGCGCTGTGCTGGGCTGTGCTGTGCTGTGCTGTGCTGTGCTGTGCTGCTTCACTGCTGTCTCCCTGTAAATGAAGAGTCAAGCTGGGAAACATCAAACACTGACTAGAGGCAGAAAACAATCAAACACAATGGCCGTGGTTGGTTTTAATTGAGTCTTTCAAGTGGATGGGGGTTGTTTTGAAGAGAGAGAGAGAGAGAGAGAGAGAGAGAGGGAGAGAGGGGAAGAGGGAGCAAGAGAGAAAGAGAGAAATCACAGGGAATGTAATGAAATGTAATGTTTGGTCCAAAACAATTCTTCTCTGTTCCAGCCAATCAGCAATGCTGAAAAAAGTCCCTTAGTCATCTGCCAGTCTGCCTGGTCAAGCCAGAGTCAGCGTCCAATGAGAGCATGTGGCAACAGCGCCCACGGTTACCATCTCCACGTCGTCTCCGTAGTGACATTGCTGACTGCTTTAGGTCTCACTTCTCACTCACTTCTAGTGCCATTAACTCTCCAACTACACAGGAGTCAGTCAGGAGGTTGTTTTTGTATACATATTCAAATATATGTAGTTGTTTGTTTTGTGTATTTTTGATAACTTATTTTGATGAAGTTTTGTCTGTGTATATTTGCATCTTTCTTTGGTGTGTACGCAATTTTGTGTGTGTCTATATTTTGCTGAGTTTGTGTTTAATCCTGTGTGTGTCTGTGTCTGCGTGTGTGTGTGTGTGTGTGTATGTGTGTTTATGTCTGTGTGTGTGTGTATGTGTGTTTGTGTGTGTGTGTGTGTGGGTGGGTGTGTGTAGTTGCTCAAACAGAACCCTGAGGTGGTTTGCAGTGCAGCAGAGGAGTACTGATGCCCCCCCCCCCAATCCCCCTCTCCTGACTAATGACAGGCTGCACAGGGGCCCCTCTGACGTACTCACAGGATTTATTTTAGGCTGTTTCCACAGAGGTTACAAGAATGCCTCAGCATACTCTTTCTGCACACACACACACGTACACACACACACATTTTCTGTTCTTCTCTCTCCCCCTCCTCTCTGATACACACACACACACACACACACGCACACACATACACAGTCAGAGAGAGCAAGCGCTGGAGGAGAGGCTCTTGACAGCATCAATCAGCAGATACTACTCCCCACCCCTCTCTTTCTTTCTCTCTCTCTCTCTCTTTCTCTCTTAGTTCTCCACTCTGGAAGCTCTTCGGTCAAACAATAGTTCCTCTCTTGGCGCCTGGCTCATTACAGACACACTGCTGTCAGAAGCCTGAAACCTTGAGGCTCTTGACACGAGCACACACACCAGCCGTTTACCCACCAGTCAGGAGAAGAGATTTACGAGCTCTTTAATGTCCTGTACATTTAATCTATATGTACTCCTCTGGGCGATGCCCTTCCAATGCTTTATTTATGGTGGCCATTGTTAGAGAGTTTGGTGAAGAGAGATCAAAGGTAGGAAGGAATAATGAAATGAAGAAAAGGAGAAAAGATGAAGTCAGGTCAAAGAAAGACTACAACAGAGAGAGAGACAGAGAGAGATGGAGGGAGAGATAGAGAATTCTCACTTTTTTCATAAAAAAATGAACTTGTTGGCAAACAATTTTTGTGGACAGAGATGAATCCATAGCTATTGGATCTGAACAAACACTAAAGAATATTCATATCAGAGAGTTGAACAGACAGAGTGACAGAGAGAGAGAGAGAGAAAGGAAATTTGATATAGAGAGCACGAGTAGGAGTTCTTTGCTGTGCTCTCCTCTCCTTTTCACTTCTCTCCTCCACTCCTCCTCTCCTCTGCTCTCTTTTTTCTTCCTTCTTCCTTCTCCTCTTCTCTGCTCTGCTCCCCAGAAGTTTGCTGCTGCTGCTCCCCAGTCCTGCTTTTCAGCACCTCCCCGTTGCTGGAGCGCGCCCGTGCCATGTGTTCCTGCACTTGAACCCCTGCCAGGGCCCCCCTTTCTTCACAGAATCAGAAAGGCATTCCTCTCTCAATTAACCCTTACTATGAGACCAGATCCCATTCACTCACCACAACTCACTTCCTTGGCTCGCCTCTGTCGCTCGCACTGAAAGACTTTTTTTTTCTTCACCTCTCTCCTTCTCTGACCTTCTTCTTCTTCTTCTTCTTCTTCATTTCTCTCCCCCTCAATTTTTTCTGAGGAAAAGCAAACAGAGGGTCAGAGCCAGAGGGAGGGCTGCCCTGAGGCCATGCTATGTGGCCCGTTTGTGGCGGCTCTTCACGTGAAGGCCTGTGAGGGCACACACTGACACACACACACACACACACACTGACACACACACACACACTCAGTGGGGCTGGGGGACAGACAGTGCAGCACCGAGTGCAAGAGCAGAATTCATACACTCTTATAGGCTTTTCAATGAGAAAGTGTCAAAATAATCACAGTTATCAGGGACTGCTAGACAGACATTAAGAGATTGAGTGTTGGATGTTTAAGGCAGGCATCACACCATATCGGTCTATACTTTTATATCTGTCACACCATAACTGTCGGAAATTAATATTGTCCATATTATGTACATTTTTTGCAATTCATCATGTGAGTTTATGTGACTGTACATGTATGCACATGTATGCGTAAGTTATGCACAAGTTATGCACAAGTAATTAATATTACTTGTAATACATTTCAACAGGTTTATTCATTTAAAAAATAATTACAATGGAGGGCAGCTGGATTTTTACTAATTTGATCAACTCTGTGTTTGCCTGCTATATATTTTTGTGGAAAGTGTATTGCAATGTATTGAAATTCATCTGTTGCAGTAAAGTTCTTAGGACAGCTCACACATATTACAGAGTCCTTGCCTTTGTGTGTGCTTCATGTTGTGGAAAGTAGTTCTCTGTACAAAACGACGTCAGGCAGTTCGGATCGTGCCCAAACATAGCGATGTGTGTTTTTTCCCATCACACCAGTGTGTATCTGTGCGCCAGTGTGTTTCTTCTCGTTCCTGAGCGAGCTGTTTAACACAAGATGAAGAAACACAAGCCGTTTTTTATTTTTTCTCCTCCCTCTCTGTCTGTCTTCTCCAACCTTTTTTTTTCTTTTTTTGTGCTGTTCTCTCGCTTGCTCATTTATACTCTCTCTCTATTTTTTCACTCTCAATCTCTCTCTCTTGCCCTCCCTCTCCTGCTCTCTCTCTCTTTCTCTCTCTCTAATATGTTCCATATTGTGAGTTTAAATGGGGTGGACTCAGGAAATGCAGTCACAGTGTCTTGCCTTCCAAGCTTCCAGTCTGAGGTTTGGCCGGCTCCGCTGGTGGTTCTGTGGGCTCAGGCTCCTCGGCTCGGCCAGCCTGTGTTGGGTTTCCTTAGAGGAGACTGGGTGTCCACGTCGCCAGTCCTCCCAGCCTGGCCCCTGTGCTCTGCTGGGCTTCGCTGCTGTGGGCTGTTTTTAACAGGCTGTGATCTTGCTTTGCATTGTTGTGTTATGTGCATTGTGTGTGTGTGTGTGTGTGTGTGTGTATGTGCATTGTATTGTGGGGTGGTCTGGTTTTACTGTAACTGAATAATGGTTAACTGGACTCCAGTGTGATTCCATAGTTTTTCTACTTCATAGTCACTTTCACAGTAAAAGAGTTTAGCTCTTCAGGGTGCTCATGTATGTATCTGATGTGTGTGTGTGTGTGTGTGTGTGTGTGTGCGCGTGCATGTGTTATAAATTAGCACAGAATCTCATCTCTGCAGTGCCAGCTCTTCCTCTTTCTCTTTGTTACATAAATGTGCCAGTGTCCATTCAGGCTGCTCTTGAAGCCAATGGTTTCTGAATGACTTAACAGCACTCTTCACCTTCTTGCAAAACAACATACTTCAACATCTCTGCCCCTTATTTAATGCGCAGACTAATGCCGTTTATCTCTACTCTCCTTCTCTCCCCCTCTTTCTCTCTCTCCCTCCCTCCCTCCCTCCCTCCCTCTCTATCTCTTTCCCCCATCTTCCCCCCCCCCTCTCTCTCTAAAAGATGGGCGAGGAAGCTTGGGTTCCAGCACAGAGGTCAGGTCACACATTCCAGAGCCGCACACCACTGTTTGTCTCCAGACTAACATACCTGTTGAGTCTGAGTGTGTGTGTGTGGGGGGGCTCTGTTAGTGTGTGTGTTTGACATAGGGTGTGTCTCTGTGGTTTTCATTCATGCATATGTGTTTGCACTCCGCAGAAGTGATTGAAGTCCCACACGCATACGCAGTGAATGTGCTCACTCTACCTGCCAACAGCCGTGAAGGCATGTCTCTTCCTAGGCTTTGTAAAGCAGAGCTCTTAACTCTGACACTGTGAACACATCCAGAACTCAATTCTTCTACTTCTCAGTACTGGAAATAGATAGAGATTTTGTGAGTGTGTGTGTGTATGTGTGTGTGCTCACTGAACTCCAGTGACTACCCTTAGCCGCTTGCATCAAATTCATAGCACTGATATTGGCCTACAGGGTGATTGATGGTTCTACTCCCATCTACCTGAATGCTCTCTTAAAACCCGCCGACCACTTCGCTCCTCCAAGGAACGTTATCTAGCACGGCCAACACCTCACGCAGGTCAATCCAGACTCTTCTCATGTGTTGTTCCATGCTGGTGGAATGACCTTCCAAGTGCCACCAGATCAACAGATACCCTCTCTACCTTCAAGAAACCCAGCTCTTCCAAGAATATCTCCTGGCTTGAATTTCTGAATACCAGGAAAGCGCTTAATCTCTCACTCTTAATCTCTCTCCATACTGCACTTTTATTACACTGTTGCACTTTCAACTTAAATACTGCAAATTTATGTTGGCGATATGCACTCTTTGTTAGTTTTTTTTTTGTTACATTCAGCTAAACGCATCAATGTAAATGTAAATGTATATGTGTGTGAGAGACAGAGAGAGAGAGATTATGTGTGCATGTGTGTAAGCATGTGCCTATATGCATGTCTGTTTTTGTGCCTGCATATGCATGCTCTGTGCATGTGTGTGTATTCAGTGTTTATGTGCATGTGTGCTTTGGTGTGTGTGTATGTGCCTGTGTGTTGGTTTCTGTGTGTGTGCATGTGTGTTCGTGATGAGATGAGAAGTCCCTCCCTCTGTCCCTTGACATTTCTGTGGAGCGGTGTGGGTTTCAGTGTGGCTGGATGATTGGTCAGTCGGTTGGCCGGACAGACGCCTCCGGAGGCCGTCTCCACCAGGCCAGTCTAATGAGAGAGCAACCCGGAGACTAGCACTCTAATTGAGCTGTAAATGTCCAGAGCTCCAGAGAGGATTCCCCGTGCACACAACACACACACACACACACCAAAATAGAGAGTCAGAGTCAGAGAGAGAGACATACAGAGACACAAATACACATGCATGCATAGACAGAAAGACACACACACAGATACACATAGATCATAGATACATGTATGTGCATTGTAGAAACACATACAAATGCATATAGAAAATAACACATACACAGACTTCTTCTACATGCAGAACACATCCACGGAAGCTAATGTTATGCCTTTATACGGTATATTGTTGATACATAACAAAATTAAGATATCCACACTGCAGAATTA